>OOFC01021570.1:2131-15075 GCA_900323345.1 Pseudochromis fuscus
TGGCATGATCTGTTTAACTGAGGATGTAGGCAATTTTACCAGAGGTGGCCAGCATCATGAGGAGATGATTTAGGCAAAAAAATCATTTTTGTAAAAAAATGACTTAGGCAATTATTTTAAGAGGGTGACGATATTCTGTTACATTATAACACTTTGACTAAAGGAGTTTTGTGGAATGATACATTTCCACCAACATTTTATTATTTTACATCAAATTCCATCAACATCAAGTTTCAGGTTTTTTATATTACATCAAATCAAACTTGTAAATTTGTATTAAGCTAACTTTATACTCCCGCGCTCACGTGCAAAACTGTGCCTGCGTTGCATCACATGACCGACGCATAGAGCCGTTTGCAACACAAGCCGCGTAAGATGTCGCACACATCACCTCTCCTGATTGGTCCGTTTGTAGTCACATGCTGTGATGACGTGCCTCCTTGTACGGGACAGTAAAAATAACAACAAAAATTGGTTTATAAATGCAGAAGTAACTCCACTGTTTGGTGTCTTGTTGCCGTAGAGTGACACCTCGACGAGGGAAACTGCAGCCACATTTTCAAAACGGAGCACGTAGGTTGCTCTTGAGTAATAAAGGCAAAATGCCCGCGGGACAGTCGCAATGATGTCTACGCTGACACCGCCCGCAGGAGTATACAGAGGCCTGTAGACATACATTTTATTATTATCATGTATTTAAAAAATATAATGAAAATCCAGTGAATTTGATAAGATGTGGTGAACTTATGAAATGATGATGATTTTGTAAATATATTAAAAACAAAAATCAGTGAAAGATTTTATTTTATGTTACATTAGACATTTAAATATGACATTTTTTTGTAATTGAATATATGTATATGTATGAATGTATGTATATGAATATATTTGTGTCTATAAAAATAACAGTGAAGTCACAAAGCTGCAGTGAACATAGAGTGTTTTAAAGTCCACAGACTATTTTTGTAATTTTATGAAAAATCTCCTGGAATAAAAAAAACAGAAAAACCTGTAAATAAACAAGTTATATTTTATAGTTTATTTACTGATTATTGTTTAACAGACTGGATGAGATTCAGTTCATCAGCAGCTGGGATCATGTTCAGTGCAGAGTTCGATGCAGACCTGACGTGATGCAAACTTCTGGACACTGTTTGGACTTCCTGTCTCCTCGGTGTCTCTAATGCAGCACTTTGCAGAGCAGCAGCTCGTCTGCAGAGATGCTGCCTGATAAAAGCACACTCATCATTAACATGGAGACTGGCAGACTGATGCTGTACTCAACTGTTCACAAGTGCTAATAGAATTTGCATAGGCTGCCGGGTTACAGCGGGTGAGTAAATTTAGCCTCCGGAGAGCTTGGCACACTCCTCCCTGCACTCTGCTGGGTCCTCAGAGCCGCTGCCAGATTACATTATCTGCCAGGGGCTGATGTGTTTATGTGTTTATGCTTTGTCACTGATACAAAAAGACCAGACTGCGGCTCCGACGTGCAGGTTTCAATGAGGATAATGTGATGTTAGGTATGGAGCAGGAAAAATAAACTTCTCTGATGCGACTGTCACTGCTGTTGAACTGGAGGCGGATTCACAGCCTTTCAATGAGTGTTTATGAGTATTAGTGATATTTCTGTTCCCGTGCTGCTTGTTGTTGTCACGATTCAAAGCATCTGCTGTGTGGTGTCACTTCATGACCCTGAAACAGGCTTTTTACTCTGGAGTGACCGCTTCAGATCAGATGTATGGAGTCTCGACATGGACAATATGGAAAGTAATTTTATAAAATGAGCTTTTGTTGTGAATCACAGTTCATACAATATTTCATAGAAAGGCCTGATGGGATCTTTTTCAAACTTCACTTTTAAGTTTCTAATCATCTTTAACACTGGTCATTTTTTAGCATGTTGACAATTTTTTTTTTTTACACAAGTCATCAGAAGCCAGACACAGTATGAAACCAGCTAGCTTAGCAGCAGTGAGGCTACAAGTGGTAAACTTGAATTAGTTAATGATTTGATGTTTACAGCGATCTCCTGGCTCTTATGGCCTAATAGTTTTAACTTAACTTTCAAAGTAAAATACTTTTTTTTAATCTTGGGGCAAATTAGGCTCTTTAGCATTATTGACCTAGCTAGCATTAGTAAGTCGGCTACATTTGGTAACAGTAGTTGGAAAAAGTGACGTAAAGGTCAGAGAAAGGTGAGTGTTGTCAATCAAAAACATGCATTTGATAATGTTTCAGTTCTTTATTAATATCGGTCGCTCTGATACTCCGTACAGTACATGTTTCAGTTATCGGCTGGAGTTTTGGTTTTGTTGGCTCAGCAGAAACGTGAACTCCTGGCTCTTATAGCCCAATATATTACCTCATAACTTAATTTTCAAAATAAAATACTTTCTTATCTTGGGGCAAATATGGTACTTTAGCTTTGTTGTTGACCTAGCTAGCATTAGTAAGTCGGCTACATTTGGTAACAGTAGTTGGAAAAAGTGACTGAAAGGTCATTGTTGTCAATCAAAAACATGCATTTGATAATGTTTCAGTTCTGTATTTAATATCGGCCTCTCTGAGCCTCCGTACGACACATGTTTCAGTTACCAGCTGGAGTTCTGGTTTCGTTGGCTCAGCAGAAACGTGATCTCGTGGCCCTGCTGTTGGGTTTCAGTGAGGTGCCGTGTTACCGCGCTCACCGCCGGCTCTGCTGAGGCACAGGCTCAGCCACAGAGAGATTCAGGTCATGAATCGGTGCATATTTTAACACGTTTGTTTACAGTCATTCACTCCTGCACTGCGGGGCTGCTTACATGGGAGATATGCATGACGAAGAGCGCCAGAGTAATTATTTCTAAAACACAAAATGGATCCTTGGCCACTCGTCTGACTCCTCCTTCCTTCACGTGTGCTGTGTTTTGATCCACTGCTTTGTTTGTTTCCATCCTGCCAAGTACGAGTCTTATTTTTAGTCGTCTCTTTATGAGTCAATGCGAGTTGATCTGTGTTGACAGGCTGCTGAGGAGGAGGAGGGTGGACTTCTGAGGCTGTGTGTGTGTCACAAGTTGTGCGTCTGCCCTGTCATCAAAGATGCATGGCAGTGGTGTGAGATCTGATGTGGATGTCAGCGGCTGCCTATGGAGCCTGTGCAGCGCTGCGTGAAGAATACAATCACTGTAAACATCCTGACATCAAGTCGGCGGCGCTGTCACCGCGCGGTAACGCACAGGTGCACCGGGACGCTCTGCACACACATCCCTGCTCCTCCTTTTTCCTGGTTTGGCTCTGGATGTAGTTTCTCTGCCAGCTGCAGCCTGAGAAGCTGGAGGATGATACCAGATGATGCAGGATATGTGACAGGCCTTTATTTGAGGCCAGCGTGTATTAGAGGCAGGACTTTGATGTTGGCTAAAAATAAAAAAATACTTTGATTTTATTTTCACATCAAAGTTCAATCATTTTACTTCCTGGTTGTGACCTTCACCATCTTCACAGTATTGATAGCTAGCATCTAGCATTAACGTTAGCTAATAATGTTAGCTAGCTAGCTATGATGTTTTGCTTTGTGGTAATCATCCAATCAGATTGCTCCACACATTTTGTCCCGCCTACGTATTCTAGTTTTTGCACCTTGATAAGGACGTTAGAGCCTCTGAAATCTCTTCCAGGTCGACTTCAAAAACTTTATTGACATCAGTTTTCATCAGTTTTCACTCCAAACCAACAACTGCTACCAACTGTAGCCTGCAAGCTAATGCTAGCTAGTACAACAACACAGCCAAAGCTCCATATTTACCCCAAAAAGAAACCTGAAACATGTTGAACCCCCTAGATATGGTCAATATTAGATAAATAAATGTTACATTCAATATATTTTATAAATATGACGTTGCCCTCTCGCCTCACCTAATGCTAGCTGGTACGACAAGACTACTAAATACCATGTTGGACCCAATATAAGAAAAATACTTCATTCATTTAATTATATGAAAGTACTACGTGATTATTTCAGCAGGACTACTACAAGATAGTTGTTAAATTATGAAGTGATTTTTGTAGCCTTACAAAAAACTGACTCCAACAACGTCCTCAGACATTTTCCCGCCAAATCATCAAATGTAGACCATGGTGTAGAGACACATCAGTCCTGTCTGTGGCTCTGAGGATGGTACAAAATAATTCAGTTCATAGGAGAAAAAATAAAGACTAATGCAGAGGATGTATAAAACCTCTGGATCACCTCTGGAGGTGAAGAGATTTAAAATCAGGAGGGACTCGTGTTGCTGCTGTGAATGGTAAAGCCTTCCTGTCCTCTCATTGGCTGAGCTCACACCAGCTGCTGAAAGGAGAGAGTGATGTTATACATTGTTGCAATGATTCAACCTTTATGCTCGACTTTGATCTGCTGGATGCAGGAAGGTGTGACGCTCACAATTCCAGAAGTGTCACTTTCCTCAGATTAAATCCAGATGATGTTGTTGCACCTCCTCTGATCCCTGACAGCAGCGTTGTAGATTATTAAGTTGCGTACCTGGGGACTTCACCCCCCAGATCTGTAAGGCAGCATCCAAAATTAACTCCCAGCCTCACCTGCCCAGAACCGTTGACCTAGAAAAAGTACATTTTCTACCTGTCGAAATCTGGTTCCAGGTGCTAACGAGCCTCGGGAACCAGGCGCCTCCTGGATTTGTCTGTTTTCTTGTAAAAGTGTAAAAATATATCTCTGCTTCATCCCAATAGTTATCACACTGACTCCAAGTTTACTTATTGTGTAAAAGAAGTTTCCATGAATCCTCAAATACAGTCCAGGACCTTTATTTACATGCAGCGCAGGAGGCAGCGGGCCTCTGTTTTTTTATTAGAGGCAGGACTTTATTTCTAATATGCAGAGTTGGATCAGTTTAATGAGTCGTATTAAAGTATGAAACCTGATTTTGATGCACCAAGTGGAGTCAGGAGTTTGAACATCACCATGTTGGTTGTTTGGAGCAGGAAGTGACCATATTTGGATATGAAGGGAGGAGTCAGGAGGCGGGTCTGACCCTTGACCCTGAGGACACTGTCCAATGAGGATGAGGCTGGAGTTCAACTCTGCTCTGATTGGAGACCAGGCTTGTAGATCCAGCTGACCACACCCCTAAATCCTCCTCTGTTTGAAGACTGATATCTACTTAATGATGATGGACCAGCTGTCAATCAGACTAGCCCCGCCCCTAACTCCTCCCACCTGATCCCTGAGAAGATTAATTAACTTTATCTGATGACATCAGAATGACTTGTGGAGAAATGTATTGATGAATATTTCAGGATTGAAGATGAGGATGTTTGGATTGAGTTTTTGGAGTGGCTGTTGAGAGTATTACACTTTTCTGCACTTCTGCTTTGTTTGACTCACTTGCTCCGTCCACTTGAATAAACCGTGTGGTAGTGAGGCGGGTGAACTAACCTGCAGCTCCTCTCTTGGTGACACGGTGGATGAAAATCCCCAGTAACGTAACAACGGCCACAAACACCACAGCTGCCACTGCATACAGGCCCCGTCTGTCATGCATGTCTGTGGAGGGACACAAGTACATTTACACTGTGGGAGTCACGCCTGCACACATGTGTAATCTGATCCAGAGAGCTGCATGTGATGGTACATGTTTACATCCTGAGTGAACGTACAGGGTGGACACAGGATCCTTCTCCCCTGCAGAGCAGGATGTGACTGCCACACCTGCACAGATGGAAACAGTGATGAAGAGCATGCAGCTCAGTGTCAGTTACACTCACAGCCCTGCTCTGTGTTTACCTGCACACACGGCCTCTCTGCAAGGAGCTGGTGAGGCACACTTATCCTGGTCTCCATGGTAACCCCCTCCTATAAAATGGATACAAACAGTCACACTTTTCCTCACATGAACAATCATTAATCTCTTCATTATCAGAAATGTACAAACACTCACCACAGCGACTGAGTGGGCGGGGCCTGTGGGGGTACATGTCTGGTCCACGGTGAGGACACAGAGTTGAGTGGAGAAGTTAGCAGGAGCAGAGGAGGTGAGAGACACTGACCAGCTCTGAGTGGCTGGTCTCACTGACACATCCCAGGAGGACGGAGCTGCAGGATCAGGACAGAGGGAGTCAGGAGAGAGGACACACTGAACTGATCACTGCTGTGAGGCTGATCAATAACTCACCTGCTGTGAAGGGGCAGGAGATGCTGTGGCTGCCTCCTACAGAAAACTGTAAAAATGAAACAAACACATGAGTCTGCAGCTAAACACTGGACAACAGCAAATCTTCAGTGGATGCACATGCAGCTGATTCTCACCTGGACACACATGTGAGGGTGTCTGTCCACCGCAGACGTGTTAAACACCTGTTGAAGAGACACAGCAGACATTCAGGGAAACTGTATTTTATTTTCCAGATGAGGACTCCCTCCGTGGTGCTGCCAGCTCACCACAGTGGCTCCATGTTTCTTCTGCAGCGTGGAGTTGGGCTCAGGGATGCAGAGGTGCTGCTGCAGTCTCCAGCAGAGGGAGGCAGACACATTGAAGTCGATGGTCGGACACGCCGAGCTCCAGTTCAAACTCCACTTGTACGGTACGACTTCAGCAGAGCGAAGAACATCAGCAGCATCTGTGGACGACCACGAGGACACAACAGCATCTGACCGAGGCTCATCAGGGAGAAAGACTTTAGTGAAGCAGCATAAAGAAGAGATGCTGCATCACAGTGACTGATACACAGCAGAACGGGAGCTGATCATTCACCATCTGATGAAGAACATGGTGTTTATGTGAGTGAAGGTTTTAGATCCTCAGCTCTGACGCTTCAGACACATCCCACAACCAATCAGCTGATTCCATTGATAACAAGAAGGATGTGAGTTGTTATAAGATTGGATATTTTGAGGTGAACACATCACACCTGCCTCCTTGCTGACAGAAAAGAGATAAAGTGTCTGAGAAACTGATCAACTTTAGGAGGAATGTGAATCTGCAGCCGTGGGACAGTCAGAAATAATATGAACCACGGTGATAACAGGAAGCTCCTCACCACCTGAATCAAACTATTCTTTATTCTTCTCTTCTTCACATTAAACAAACCAGATATCCTGTTAGTTACCAAGCTGTAGAGGAAATAAATCAGATTACATTTGAACAAAGTCACACCAGCTGCTTCCCACACACTGAACTGAAAGTATAGATTTCTGTTTTAAAGGGAATAAACAACCTAACAACTCCTTCTTTGATGTAACGTAGCAGTTACTAGAACATTCATTCAGATGAAGGATTTCCAGGTTCATAAGATGGAAACAGATAAATGAGGCATATTTAAAATCCCCTGAGATCAGGGAAGTAAAAAGCTGCACAGTCCTGACTGATCAGCTCCTGTGTGTGTGAATCAGAAGACAGACGATCAGTGTGACGAGTGGTTTCCCCTGAAATAAAAGTCTCCTACAAGATGTTTGTGTTTTAATCTGACTGATATGAACCGTGTGTCACACTCACCGACAAGGCTGCTGCTTAGAAGACTGTTCAGACACCTCCTACTCCGCCCGGCATCAATGTGTGTGTGATACACCTGCAGAGACCACGTGTGCACACATGAACAACACACACACACACACACACACACACTTCACAGAGCATCACCACATGAAAGGAGATGTGCAGCTGACCTCCACACACACACAGGGCAGCAGGTGAGGGACGCTCAGGACAGCTGATCGAGACTGAGACGGGTCGATCTGAAAACAACACACACTCCCTCAGACACAACACAACCTGCTGACTGTCAGTGTGTGTGTGCATGAAGAACTGGACCGGTACCACTCACAGTTATCTTTGAGGAGCCCCCCGTGCAGAACCCCGCAAGTTTCATGTAGCACCACCGGGCTGAGACGCGGTGCGAGTCCTCCACAGTCACACTGATGGACTTAGACGAGTGGTTCACACACAAAGCAAAGTCTGGACCTGAGTCACAAACAGCTGCAGCTCAAACACACGACTGAAAACCATGAACTTTGTTTCTACATGAAAGGAAACTGTGAGAACTTCTTCTGACAGCTCATCAGACTTTTCCATCCTGATGCAAACACTGCTGTGACTCCGAGGTCAGACTGAGTCACTGCATGTTTGGATGAGGATGATGATGATCTGTGTCTGAACAGGGATCAGAGGTTTTGGACAAATGTGTTTTAAAGTATTGAGTTTAGTTGCTGTAGAGTGAAGCTGTTCTGCAGCCTGATGGAGGATCAACACCTCCAAAGATACAAAGATGAAGGCTCACCGCTCAGTGTGTATGAGGCCGTGCAGCCCGTCCTGTTGGAGCGTGTGCTGTAGGTCACAGACACAGTGCTGCTGGCTTCAGCCTCCACACACTCATGCACCAGCTCCCACTGCAACACACACTCACTGTCAGGTACTGTCTCACCAACATGTGGCAGCCAAACAGATGAACCTCACCACGGCAGAGCTGCTGTCGCCTGGTGACGCCTGTGGTGTGACATCACACTGGACCCGCCTCCCAGCTCCATCTTTCCCAGCGCCACCCTGACACAGGAGACACAGTTACACCTGTTAATACACTGCACATCATAATGACACCTGATACATCCACACTGTTCACAGCAAAGAGAGAAGATGTCCAACCCTCCTCCCTCTCCTCCGGACAGGTCTGAGCGTCTCTCTGGTTGGGGAGAGGATGTCCACCTTCGGGGACATGGAGAAGTCTGGAAGAAAGTGAAGACTTAAAGCCTCAGAGAACAGGAAGTGGACGGACTGTGCAGGTACAAGATGACAAAGAGGATGTGGAGGTTTGATCTCGTACCGTGAGCCTTGATCCAAACACGAACAGAGACACATTTGGACGTCCTCCCACAGTCCAGGGACGGGACCAAGGTCAGTTTCACAGGACACTGACCCTCAGTGTAATCTGTCCACACACAGTGCAGAGCAGTAAGACAGCAGGTCACCATGTCAGCTCACACAGCAGGTCACCGGACTCATGCTACAGGATTTCAATGTAGTGACAAAGACACTCAACTTACCGTCTGGATTTCCCATCTACAGTGAGAAGAAGAAACACAACACAGCGTTAGGACACGTGAAGCCTACACAGTCATGTCCCCTCATTCACCCTCAGCACAGCCCCGTCTCTCACCTGGCACCTTGTGGCACAGTCCAGCAGCGGCGGAGACACCAGGACGCAGAGCAGAGCCAGCGCGGCGCCGAGACGCATTTTAAACATCTCAAAGTCATCAGAGGAACATCAGAGGAGCATCAGAGGAACATCAGAGGAACATCAGAGGAACATCAGAGGAGCATCAGAGGAACATCAGAGGAACATCCTCACGATCAAACTCCACGAGCTGAATGTCTCTGTGTCTGCTCCAGTCTTCAGGTCCGCGCGTAAAACCTGCGCAGTCACTTCTGCGGCGCGTCGGAGAAACACACAATCCCACGGAAAGCGAGTGTGTGTGTGTGTGTGTGTGTGTGTGTGTGTGTGTGTGTGTGTGTGTGTGTGTGTGTGTTACCGGACACCCCGAAGAGCCCTGGTTCTTCCTGTGACCTCACTTCTTACCAAACATGAGGGCGTGAAGAGGAAACTTGCTTCTTGTTGTTGGATGATCGCAGCTCCGCCTCTGAAGAACCTTTAACGTCTGATGAACTTGATGTGACTCGAAGCTGCTGCTCACACAGAGCAGAGATCCTGATGATCGTCCTCAGTCCTCAGTGTTCACACCTCAGTGTTTACAGGAAACACAAACAGCTCCTGAACTTTTATTTATTTATTTTACAAAACTGAGCCAAAGTTTATTTTATGAGTAATTTACTTTGACAATAAAATGAAAGTGAAAACTCTACAAAGTGACTTTCAATAATTAAACCATTCAAAAAATAGAAAATATCTCATGTTAAATAAGCTACAACTGTGAATAACAAGAACATTTTCATTCATCAACAGATACAGATAGACTTTGTCATTTTCCACACAGAGAAAATGAAATGGGAGAAATGAGTTGTTTTTACATAAAACGACTAAAAATACGTTTATCATAATTTTACAACTTTTTATTAAATACATTTAACTGTTAAATAGTATAATCCTATTTTTAAAACTGTATTTAAGTTGTTTTATTGTGACGTCCTGGTGATGGTGAGTGATGGTGATATAGGTGTGAACCTCCTGCTCTCTGTGGCCTCTGGTCTGAACATATCAACGGAGATGAGACATTTTGGACAAATGTGTTTTAAAATATTCACAATTTATTGAGTTTCCAAGACTCTTTCTTTCTGTTTTTTCGTATAATTTTTCTTCCATCTGAGACCAGACAGATGCTTTCATATTATCTCTGTCTCTTTGTATTAACATGTATTTTTCTGTGTTGATCAGCAGCAAGAAGCCACATTAACTCTGCACATTACTAATGATCAGTGTTGGGGGTAACGCGTTAGAGTACTCAAATTACTATTTTGGACTAACGAGTAACGTAACGCGTTAGTCTCGTAGTTCCCTGTAATCTAGTACTAGTTATTTTTTCTAACCAGTAACGCATTAATGTGGGAACAGCATACAGTCAGAGAGCGGTCCACCGCACGGTTCCGAGTTGTTTAATCCGCTTATACCTTGGTCCCACAAACTGTAGACTTTAAAAGAAATAATGAATAATTGCTGTAAACTTACTAAATGTGCTTGTTGCGCGTTGCTATGGTGACGCGCACAGTGCATTAGACCAATGTAAGGCACGTCAGTTGACATTGGAATTCTACTGACCATGGTATAAACCAGTATACATTATAATTATTGGTAACGTATGAGTACTCTAACGCGCTACTCCTGAAATAAAGAAACGCAGTAACGTCATTAGTTATATTTTCAGACTGGTAACGTAGTAACTTAACCAGCTTCTTTTAACAGTAATGTTACCCAACACTACTAATGAATCTAACATGAGGAGACCTGGTAGTGAGGCCACGCTAATAAAGTTTGTTAGTGGTTCACTGCACATGAGGAGGAAACCTCTTCATCTCCTGCAGGATGTCGTTAGTTCATCAGTCAGTCAAACACTTTGGTCCAAAAACTGAGATTTCAGGTGAAATGTTGAGATTTAAAATCTCTTTACAAAGAAGTTGAGGCCAAAACAGGACAGCCTCCAAAACACAGTGAAAACCTGATATTTACAATTTATAAAATGACACAAGTGAGTGAGAGTACGTTGGGAATATAAAGTCTGCAGCTGAGGACAAACTGATGTGATGATTGACACTGTTCCTCTGACACTCACACATAGATCCCCTCAGCGTACTGATTGGCTGATTTAAACTGTGATGGTCAGACCCCCGCTGTGCACACATGCATGTGACAGGTGACAGTTACTGACCAGTGATACCTGCACATGTCTGAACACCACACTACCACACTGCAGGCTGTGTGGTGAATGTGTAACTGAACAGTGTGTTTGCAGAGTGATTGTGAAACCCTGAAGTGGGTCAGTGACACCGAGCACCGTCACACACACAGTGCACGTCCTGATGTGAAGGAAGCTGTTGTTGTTGTTCCAGTCTCCACCTGAGCTCCACAGGTGAAGCTCAGAGCAGACTGGGAGCTGCAGACCTGGTGGCTGCTGCACCTCCACAGACGTGAAGGTTTCCACTCACACTGAGCCCAGGACCTGCAGCTGTGTGCGTGTGCATGTGTGTGTGTGTGTGCGTGTGTGTGTGTGCGCACGGTGACACGTGGTAGTTACAGTCAGAGCGGAAATCTAAACCAACACATCTGCAGAAATGATTCCACAACACCAGAAAGTCACGGAGCTGAAACCACCGACTGATGCTTATCACTGGGTTGTGTTGATGTTGTGCAGGCGTCTGTCACAGGGAGGCAGCTGTGGTGAGTGGGAGCTGCTGATGGGTGGGGGATCTTCAGCGTGTGTGGAAACAGTGATGAAAGGTTTAATTTGGAGAGAGGAAACTCACAATTTGTCATGAGTGAACTCACACAGACACACACTGATGTAAACACTCAGCTTATGGGAAATGAGGCTGAAATGTGTAACATGTAAATTCTCAGGATTGTTTCAACTTTCTCTTTCCACACGATTGACTCACACACACCGACACACACACACACACACACACACACCGACACACACACACAGCTTCAACACAAACCCTTTCACACATTCTCACAGACACAATCAGGACACACGACACATGATACGCCTGCTTCTCTAAAGGCTGTCCAACCAGTAGAACCAGTGCAGAGTGTGTGTGTGTGTGTGTGATGGTTGTAACAACACTGACTGTTAAACCCTCAGAAAAGTCAAAGGAGCTCAGTAAACATCTGAACTGTGATCAACACCCTCAATACAAAGACAGAGAGTGGGCGGAGCTTAAAGTGTCCGAGAACTCCAAGGTGTCGGGTGTCAGGATACACACACACAGAGACAGACAGACACAAACAGACACACACACACACACACAGACACACACACACAGAGACACACACACTCACACACACAGACAGACAGACAGACAGACACACACACACGTCCCGAAATTCAGTTCCAAGAAGGAACCAAATTAAATGTAGTGAGTACCGGGTACCCGTTAAAAATTATAATTTCGGTTCCACTTATCGGTTCCTAGATGCTCTCATTTTACACAACGGCTCCAAACGGACTTTAGATATCTGCCAGGACCTGTCTGTGACGTATCTAACACATCACGTGACGCCGCATGACAACAGGAAATGGACCGGGGAAAGTGGTCGAAAGTTGCCCCTTTACCACTGTTAACTCATCATGTTGTAACTAGAATATCTGCTGAAACACATCATGTTTTCATGGACTGATAGTAACAGGGTAACAGTAGTTTATTTTGACTCTTCTTCCCGGATTGGTTTCCCCTGAGGTCGGTGACACTAAAGTGCCGCAGCGGAGAGAGACACATGTGAGC
>OOFC01021573.1:0-21830 GCA_900323345.1 Pseudochromis fuscus
TAGAATATCTGCTGGAAAAATATTGTTTTCATGGACTGATAGTAACAGGGTAACAGTAGTTTGTTAACAGCAGCTAGCTTGTTAGCGGCCGGTTGTTGTGAACCAGCTACCTATGCAGTGACGTACTGACCTTTTACGTGACGCGGCCCCAACTTGGCTCCTTGCCAGTGGAAAAACAAACTGGTTCATAGGAGAAACGGGATCTGAACCAACTAACCACCAGACTAGCACCAGCACGGACCTAGCACCCGTTCTTGGTGATGTAAAAAAACAAACAAAAAGGGCTTCATTTTAGTAGAGAGAGCGGCAACATGTGTGGGAAATTAATATGTTAAATATACATTTCGCTTCCTGTATTTTTTGTTTTGGAATCGAAATAATGAATTGTTAGGAACCAAAATCGATAAGCAGAACAAATGAGAATCAGATTCATAAAAATCCTAACGATACCCATCCCTAGTTATAAATCAGCATTGGACAATATTCTAATCTAAATATCATGTTGACAGATAATTGTCAGATAGTAATAATTATCAGATAGTAAATAATAAATGTTGTGAAGACTGCCTTCTGTCAAGATTAAAATAAAAAATGGCACCAGGACAATTTCTACTATAAATAACACTCTCGTCTCCATGATGATGAACCGAGCAGGTATGTTGTGTTACCACACTAAGACTCTCCAAGTCCAGGATCTGACTGTCACGCATTTGGTCTGTGGTCACTGTGCAGATCAGGAAATTTTCCCCCCTGCAAGCAAATTAACAATGAGTGTCTGATCTTAAGATTTAATGCGCTCAATTAAGCACAGAACCAGGACAGAAAAACAGTATCTAAACATCATGCAAACAGACTACCTTGTAAAATCTCCACTTTTAGATCAGCCACCCCCTCAAAAGATCCCCAACTAAGTTAATTCAGTCCACCCGCTCTCCGTATCGTGCAACAGTCGTTAATTTGAGTGAGGCGGGACAGACCAAACAAACACACACAAAAATACGCTCCAAAAAATCTGTGGTCCAGATGCGCTCGGCACATACCACAGCTGCACTAACATTGCTTTATGCAACAAGATGGCCTGTCATTAACGTCAAGTCCTGCGCCGGATGCGCTCTGTTTACCCCCCACGCCCCCCCACATCTCCCATCACTCCTAGCTCTCTCCACAACCCCCTATAACCCCCAGCAGCGTCTGTATCCCATCATCGCTCTCTCTTTTAAACATCCTCACAATCATCGGCCTGAGGTTATGAGGCTTGTGGCACGCGTGGCGCATTCCTGGGAGGTGATGCGAAACAGAAATGCATTAAATTCCCGATCTGGAATCCATCGCAGGGGGTGTGCGTGCTTGTGTGTGTGCGTGTGTGTGAATGTGTGTTTGTGAGGGGCAGTGGAGGGCTGGGTGGGTCAAGTCGTCGTTAACGGGTCTCACTGCCCCCTCGGGTGCTGGAGCATCTGAGATACTCAGCGTCTGAAGACGTCTGAGGAATTCAAAATATATAGGGTTCGAAAGTCTGAGGAATTCTGGGTATTTACAGCGAATGGGGTTCTCTGAAAGCCCCGGGGCCTGGGGAGGTCTGAGGAGCAGAGGGGTTCTCGTGGGACAGGAAAGTAAAACGCCTGCAGAACATTTACCTTCTTTCGCAGTATCACATATGACAATTCATGGAGCCCAGGGGTGTGATAGGCGAGTATTAAGAGTTCAGGGAAGCATCTGGTGTGAGAGAAGACAAAAATAGCATATCACTGCATCTTCACATTATAGATCTCCACGGAAGATTAAAAGGTCCCCGGAGAATTCCTGTAAGGGTCAACGATGCAAACAGATGTCCTCCTCCGCCTCATAAAAATGAAAAACACTGGAAGTGGGTCCAGAGAGCGAGGAATTAACAGCAGCATTCCACTTCACAGTCACTACAATGACTATTACTGTAAAGACTGCCTTTTCCTCGCTGCTGGAATTTCACCTTCAACCTCATTTCACCTGCATGTTATCGTCCTCGTCCACCAGCACATGTTTCTCCGCATTGCTCTCTCTGGACATTTCACAACATCGTATTAGAGTTGGGATTTGTGTAATGTGGGACTCGCACCAACGACCGAAGGTTTTAGTTTAGAGATTTCGTGAGGTTCAAGGGTGCAAGGAGGCGGAATTTGGGACAAAAGGATCTGGCTCCAATCAGTGCATCTGACTGAGGTTGACTCTGCACCCACAGGAAGGCCGAGCCCGAGGCCACAGCGGGGAAATCAAACCCATCTTTCTCAATTGTTCATTCGAGATATAAATATCTTCTGACAATGAAAAGAGTCAAGTTAAAGGTGAGCCGCGTGCCACTCTGACCTCCCATTTGTATTTTTACCCTCATCGGTCAGAGGTTGCCATGGATACATGTTGAAGTACATGCACGCGCAGACTGACCTACTGTAGGTCCTATGCAAATGCATGAACGCTGACATCAGGATGCAGACGCACTCAGATGTATGAACGCTGCATGTCAACACAGTAACTCCAAACCTAAATGTGCTGCAGACACACACATGCACAAAAAGAGAGATTTTTTTTTTTACTGATAGGAGCAGTAATAAAGCAGCGGCGGTGGCGATGGCGAGAGGTGACTGCTGGTCTACGAGGTCCGACTCAATCTGTGAAGAATGCTTTACGTGACAAGACAGAAAGACTTCAAAAAGTCAGTGTCTCATCCTCTTCCTCCCCCATGAACACAGAAGAATGTGTGGCAAGGCGCAAATATAAAACACAAGTGTTTCTGTGAAGAAAAAAAAAAATCTCCACAACCCCCATGGACTGAGCTGCACTTCTGCCAGCGCATGAAGTTATTCCTTTTTTTTTCTTCAGCTGAAACCGTCTGACTTATCATGACTGAGCCAAGTCTGGAGCTGGCCTCGTACCAGAGCATTGTTTACCGGCATCCTACTTAATTGCACAGAGTATATGAAATCATGCTAAAAATACCCGAGCACAGCAGGTTTGAATGAAGCCAGTCAGCACAGCTCTTCTCCAGCAGGTGAAAGGCCAAGTGCACGATGGAGCGAAGCCAAAGGAAGAACTACATGCACACTCCTGTATCCTCATCTCTTCTTCCCTGCAGACACACCTTTTCTGTTTCTCCTGTGAAGTGTGTCATCGAGGTCGAGCTGCAGCCGCTGGTTAGGACACGGTGCACACGCTGTTTTGTTCTGTCAAAAATGAAGACAAATGACTCAAAGGAGGGAATGACACTTAATCCTAACTGTCACAGTCTTGACTGGACTGAAGACGCTGGTCTGGAGCTTTGCTGCCGTCCGCCTCCACATGAACTCTCTTATTGGCTTTGTCATCACAATCGAGGTCATTTCAACAATTGAACGTGCTTTTGAGTCATTTAAATTAAAAAAAAGATGCATTGCACTTTTTGTCACAATGGAAGTGAGTGGGTTTGGTAATAACCACAGACTGTATGTAGGACAGATGAAACTAACGTGACGTCACCCATATGGAGTCACAGGAGTGCCATAATAAATAGGAAATAAATGTGGAAATATAAAGAGAATCAATAAAAGAATCAATAATATAAAATAAACAAATGTAGCAATATTCTTTTTCCATTTTGTCTTTGCTTTTCTCTTTGATGGCTCAAGCTGTCAATCAAATGGCTGTGGGCGGGTCTTTCTGTCCAAAGATGACTAGTCCATACCTGATCACACTATTTCTGCTGGACAGTGGTAGCTCTGTATACATGTTAGCTTTTAGCGCGGGCGACAGGAAGCAGCGTCACAGACAGGAAGTAACGTCTATTTTGCGCCGTTAATCAGAAACGTCCCACGAACGTCTGAAAACGTACAATGGAGTCCTCAATTTCTAAACTTTTGATATGGAATCACAGGAGTGTACGTTTTCGGATGTTTGCGGGACGTTTCTGATTAACGGCGCGAAAGAGACGTTACTTCCTGTCCGTGACGCTGCTTCCTGTCGCCCACGCTAAAAGCTAACGTATACAGAGCTACCACTGTCCAGCAGGAATCGTGTGATCAGGTATGGACTAGTCATCCTGGACAGAAAGACCCGCCCACAGCCATTTGATTGACAGCTTGAGCCATCAAATAAAAGCAAAAGGCAAATGGAAAAGACAAAGTGAGAAAAGCAAAGACAAAATGGAAAAAGAATATTGCCACATTTGTTTATTTTTTATTATTGATTCTTTTATTGATTCTCTTTATATTTCCACATTTATTTCCTATTTATTATGGCACTCCTGTGACTCCATACACCCACTGGTTTATCACATTTTGAAGTTTTGAGTTTGGCAGTTGAACGTGGCCATGTCAGTTTTAGAAGCCGGAAACGACCATATTTGGATATGAAGCGAGGGGTGAGGGGGCGGGTCACTGTCCAATGTGTTGACCGGTGAATGAGCCACTAAACTTAAAGCATCTCTTGTAAATCACTGGAGAAACGGACAATGTAAAGTACTTTTCACACACTGACCAAAAGCAATCACCTAGAAAGATAAAACACTTCAAGCCCAGCATGAGATGAACTGAAATGACGAAACCATACATTCAACAAAAGTTGTAAGACTGGAAAATAAAAATGAATTAAAAAAAAGAAAGTCTCGAACAATAAAATGAGTGGTTTTTTCTTAAATAACGTCACGTTAAAAGCCCTTACTTAAGTGAGTAGCCATGAATTTACAAAATAAAGCATATTGTCAGATTAAATATCCGAATTAGAATTAAAATATTAGAATGAGTCTTTTCATTTATTACTTCTGGCTTGAAAATCAAAACAATGAAACAGAAGCTGTTAATTATTTCTGATGTTAATTGTTTTTTCCCAATTGAACATGGAAAGATTGAATTATTCATATGTGTAAGACCACCTCTCACACCCGGTGCCAAACATGCTACAAAGATTACATTTTATGTTCTTGCCAAGTTTAAAATGAACCATCCTTTTAACAATTACGCTGATAATGTTACAGTGTATGCATGAAAAGGGAAAAACAAATCATCAGAACCACTGAAACTAAAGCAGTTAGATACTACTTGAAAAATAATATCTAAAAAAAACGTAAAATGAAAAGCACAAGTTACACAACCCGTCGCTCCACTTAATCCGAGAGTGATGAAACAAGCTCTAAACTATAAAGACCTAATGAAGACAATGTGACGATATTCCTGTGGTTCCAAAACTCCAGATAAACTCCTCAGATCTAATGAAGTGTCACACAGTCATGTAGCTCAGCGGAGTGCCAGTGTCTCATTTCAAAGAGTCTAAATCTCTCAGTGGGGAAACCAGTGCGAGTGATATCCAGTGACACTCGCCAGATTTACGGTTTGGATCCACTGGGTGAAGATTGCGGCCTTTCAGCGTGCGATGCTGCCGTGACAGCAGATGACTCATGATCGCAGGAAACATCACTCGCAATTACTCTATTAACTTCAGAGGAATGACTATAGTAAACATGCTATTTTCGAAACACATTTATGGGCCACTTGAGGGACATCCATCTCCTGGAATTGTAGAAGACAATGTGGAATGAAGGCCCAGAAACATCTTGGAAATCTGCTGCGCTTGTTGCCTTAGTGCAAAAATAAAAAAGATAAACAACTGTAGACGGTGATGACTGTTCACAGATGAGCTGTGGTGGTTATTGGAGAACTAGTTGTACAGCTAACAGGCGTGAAATCCTGGAGCTGAATGTTTCTGAAGAACACCAAGTGCATTTGATTTTTTCTGAATAAATTTCACATAATTAACCTTTTTCTTACATAATCATGTTTTGCACATCATTGGTGGTTAGTGTGAGTCACACATAACACACTACATGCACACTGACAGCATAATGTGGTCTATAAATATTTAAAAGAGTTAGTACAAAATAACCAGTGGATGTGTGTGTGGTTGACAGTGTTGTTGATCACCATCAGTGGTCGCTCTGCCAGGTGCTGAGGTTTTCTGGCTCCAAGTCCATTTTCCATCCTGTTCCCCACCCGCTGGAATTTTAGGATCGTCCAAATTGATCCCTGACGTATTTGCATTTTCAAGACAATGAACAACAAATATCAGCAGACGTGTCAGCGATGAAACACAAAAAGTAAATTTAGTATTTTGATACATTTCCCGATTCTCTTGTTGTGATAAAGTGATTAAGAAATGAGAGCGAATGTCTAATGTCAGAGATGTTTCCAGTGATTGTTACTGTATCAGTGAGCGAAACCTGCTCAGTACTGATCAGCAGCCACAGGACTCAGTGTTGAACATTGTTAGTTCACCGTGTTTTCAGTGGTGGTCTTCAACTTTAACTTCACTTCAGTCACAACACAACTTGTAATTAATACAAACTGGGGGCAACACAGTCACAGTTAGTTGATTATGAAACCAAAACCAAAACAGTCAGAGGTCACAGAAGTCATGAGTTTTTAAGAACATGAGTTTACGATGGTAGTCAGTGGTGGACAGTAATGGAGTACATTTACTTGAGTACTGTACTTAAGAACATTTTTTCAGTATCTGTACTTTACTTGAGTATTTGTGTTTTTGGAAACTTTTACTTTCACTCCGCTACATTTCAAAGTCAAATATTGTACTTTGGACTCCACTACATCCCCAGGAAGTGTGTGGTTACTTACTTTATGTACAGTCTATGCTGCAATGTGTTTCAGTCAGTTTGTCCAGGTAGAGTTACCATCGCACATGTGCAAATCGGCAGGAAGTGACCGGCAGCAGAACTGAACAATAAAGAGGGAAGACAGGAAACAGCACGGTTTTGTCGTTGTATGGCTTTTTTAAACACTAGACAGCATGTTAGCATGTTAGCCTCTCAATGGGAAATTTGAAAACAAAAAAGCAAGACCGAACAGTCAACCAACAAAGTATTATGAACACTGCAGGAAGGAGTTTTCTTTTCATCGAAGCCCTTTCAACTTAAAATGCCACATTAACAGGAAGCAGACGTTAGTCGGGGATTGACTCGGCCACTGCGAACAATACAGCAATGAACTGATATTAGAAAATGTACTTTTACTTTGTTCTTTTGAATATTGAAGTATTTTTAAATGCATGTACTTTTGAATACTTAAGTATTTTTAAAGGTAAGTACTTTAGTACTTTAACTTGAGTAACATTTTGACCAATAACTTTTATTTGTAGTTGAGTAAGATTTGACCATGAGTATCAGTACTTTGACTCAAGTACTGAAGTTGAGTACTTTGTCCACCACTGATGGTAGTTGACATGTCCTGGTGTTCACTGTTGAAATTGTTAAAACCAAAACAAAGAGAAATTTTCATAAATTAAAACCTAGAGGGGTTGTGAATTGATTGAAAAAAATAATAATTGGCTGAATAACTTAGACTATATTGTTGAGAAATAAAGACATTCATTATCCTGGGAGGATCACTTCTAAGGAGTTTCATAACCTTCAACTTCATCACCAAACTCTGTCCAAATTTACTACGTGTACAAACACTCAGATAATGCTCCTCTAGCGCCACCATGAGGCTGTAATTTTTGCTTTTCTTAACCAGATGGGTCACTGACATTCAGGTTCCCCAAGAGGGTAAATCTCATAACAGCGGTCTCCTGATCCTTCATCTGGTGCCATCTTCAAATCAGTCACATCTGTTTGGACCTGACTGAAGTGACGATGGTAAACCAAAATATAAAGCAAATATTTACCAAACTAATCACATCCCCTTCAGGACACACTGGTATTCCAGCAATAACTACAGGGATAATGATAAGATTGTGTTTGGACTTGTGGAAAACTGAGCTTTAAACTGTCATGTTAGTTAACATCATCCTCACATGGGTAAGCATCATAGACTGTGTAGGGCAGGGGTCCCCAACCTTTTTGGAACCCGGACTGGTTTATTGTAGGCATTATTTTCACGGACCGGCCTTGAAGGTGTGGCAGATAAATAGGCTACATAACCAGCATAAAAAAACCGAATGTTTCCCCTTTGCAAAGAAACTCTCCAAATACGTTTGTTTTTACTCATTTTCTAAAGTTTGCGGACTTATTTTTTGGGGTATCTGATCATGTGACCGAGACAAGCGTATTGATGTGTCAAGAGACACAGACGAAAGTTAAGTCGGAGAGAATCCGGTCGTTTTTCACAATAAAACGTCTTTCAGCCTCTAATAAAATCAATACAATGGAAATTACATCAATTATTTGTTCTTTCTTTGCGGCCCGGTAACAATTGCCTCATGGACCGGTACCGGGCGGTTGGGGACCACTGGTGTAGGGAATGGATGAAGCTAACATGACTTCACCCGATGGTTTGTGGATTCACATTGTGGACTAAACCTGTCAATCAACTTAACCACGCCCCCTAAATCTTGCTCAATTTGAATAGAATTTAACCATTTCTATAAACAGTCTTTGGTGACTGACTGGGACTGAGAAATGTGGATATAAACATGTAAACATGTATTGTGGGTTCATTCTGAGCAGCACTGGGATGTAAAAGGGAAGCTTCAGTCAATCATCTGTACAAATCCATAATATTAACAGATATGTGCTTTATCCTACAGGTGACACTGAGTGATACAGGAAATGCAGGCATTTCACACCATTCAGCACATCACAAAAACTCACATGATCTGTTGGTCATTAAAGGAAATGATCAAGACACAACTGAACACTGTGTCTCTAGTGATGACACTGGCAGGACCCTGGACTGTCCACATGTCCATCACCTGACATGAGATTGAATTTATTTTTTAGTTTAGGTTGTGTCCAGTCTCGTTCAGCTGTTGAGACACTGCACTCTCAGACTTCTCAGGACCCTCAGGTCCCACATGGTGTAAATCTGAAGCTCTCGGTCATAAGCCAGACTCTCACTGGGTAGGACGAGCCATATTTAGATGAGCTCTTGAGAAAACTTGAGGATTAACTTTTCAACTTTGAACCCCAATAGTGGAACAGCAACAGCATGGCCGGAGCGTATTGAAAATATTTATGACAATAGAGGTCAGAAACAAAGAAATTTATGTTGTTATTCTTGGTTTTATAGTCGTCAGCTCCAGTTTCGAAACATATTCTCAGAGGAGAAGCATCAGACTTCAGACCCAAGGTTAGTTTGTGTCCACTTGTGTTCAGATTTCACGAGAACAACATCACGTATCAACAGTTTCATTTTATTGTACGTGTACAATTTTATTTCCATATGACTGCACAACTGTTTCAGGAAATTAAACACAAGAAAAGCAGCGACAGCAGGAAGTTTGTTAATCATATTTCCTGTTAGTCTTACTACACAGAAATCACGCTCCTGTCTGTTGAAACATTCTCTGAAAGTGTTGAAACTCTGGAATTGTGTGATTCCTCGTGTACAGATGATGAATGTTTGACTCGTGTTTGTGCTGTGAAGGATTAACAGGAATTGTCAGTTTTCTGTCAAACTGTTGATTGAAACACTTTGTTTTTGAGGTGTTCGGGTGAAGTGATTCATGTGTGGGTGACTAATCTGTTCGAGGAACTAACATGCATTGCTTCAAATCACAGACGATGGTCTCAGAAGTGAGGCCAGTGTGGAAGTTTAAAAAAAATGTGCAATACCACTGATGGCCACTAGAGGCGCACTCCAAAAAACTCTGGCTCCAATCAACTCTAATTCAGAAATCAAGTCCTTCTGATGCCATCAGCTAAAGTCAACTCTTCTTCTGTAGGGTGTAATCAGCACCTTTCAGGACATGATGAAGCTGAAACTTTGGCGATGGTTTTTATTATAGTTTATACATTTTCTTCTTTCTAAGATTTTTTTAAATGATGGATGTGGTAACAACACAGCCTGTGTGTAGAACGGTTGAAGCTAATGTGACATCACCCATTGATCCACCATTGAAAGTGGTGATTTTTGAATCAAAGTGGATTGAAGTGTTTTTTAGAGCCATCATCTAGTGGCCATCAATGGTATTGCACTTGTTGCACCTCTGCATTGGCCTCAGTTTTCAGGCCCAGTTGCTTTGTTCATTATATACAGTCTATGGTTCATCCATGGTTGGATGAGTTTGGCAGACCATCTGTATTGTCTGTGGTTTAGCTTGCAGATCCTTGGTGGTGTCACAGTTTATAAATTCACACTGAGTTTTGATGGAGAGCAGCTAAGAGCACCTCAGCTGTATCACGCCACAGTTTTGGAAAACCTTGCTCTACTAATGAGGACCTCACCCATCTTCTCACACAACATGATATAATACATTTACTCTTGGTCTGACCAGGTGTTCTTTAATTGATGTCAATTGGAGCCAGAGTTTTTTTGGAGCCATCATCTAGTGGCCATTGGTGGTAATGCATGTTTTTTGGATTTCTTCATTGGCTTCACTTAAGTGTCCATCATTTATACAGTCTGTGGCTGGGTCATTAACCTGATGTATGATAGCTGTATCATTTAATAACTCCTTGGCCTGTTTATCTGCACAACTGAAACATTTCAAAGGTCCTGGGAGTTTCATTCTTATTTTATTTTATTTTATTTTATTTTATTAGGGAACATGACTAGACAAAGTATTGATTCCAGCAATTGAGAAACAACAATTGTTGGATCTGATAATAACCCAGCCTGATAATGCTGAGGTCTGGTAGCATCATGAGAGCAGTGATGAACGCTGACACTGGAAATCATGCTGGTCCCAATCTGTTCATTCCCAGCTCTATATTTATCGTCTGGCCTCTAAAGTAGTTTTCCAAAGATTGGAGTTAAAAAAAAAAAGTTGATATTTATCTGTTAATGTCCATTTATTCAGACCCTCATTGGCTAACACCAGGTAGACTGACAGGAGGCGGAGCCTGACTCTCCAACAGGTGACTGTAAACAAACAAAGTAACTCTGTTGACTGGAAATTCAGACTTTTCCAACCAGTGTGAAGATGTTTGAGTCTGATCCAGGACCAGAAAGCAGCAGCACCAATATTCACCAGAAGGATCCCAGCAGGACGTCTGTGTTTGGTAAATATTACTGAACCCATCAGCAGCTGACTGTGGATTCAACATTTTAATCACAAGCTGTAGCCTAAGTAAAATGTTTAGTATGTATAACCACAGGCCATGGGTGGTTGTGGTTGTGGTTGTAGAGCATTGTAAAGAGAGTTGCAACAAAACTTGTAAAGTGTTTTATAAACCTAAACCAAAAAGACGCTGTATTAGTGCAGTTTATTTACTATTTACCATATAAATCAATGTACCTGTGGGAAATGCTGAAGCGGAAAATGTTCCTGTCGGGAAACACTGACGGTGATGTAGTGAAATGTAAATGACTGTACAGTATCTCCATGCACTGGTGGTTATGTATATGCTGCAATGCATGTAAATAACCGTGACAAATAAATAAATCTAATGATCAGGAGAGTTATAGAAGAGTTATTAAGACGACTGTAATCTGAGGCTGTTGTTTCTGAACAGCTACGGAAAAACACGATATTCGTACGTCAGACTTTTTTCATCAGAGCTTTACTGGAGCATCACCTCGACCTCATGATTTGACCATATGAACACTCAAAACTGTAAAACTGTAGTTAGAACAGAAAACATGGAAAAGCAGAATATCCAAGTCCACAAACAGCCAATAACCATCTACAGTTCAGATGATTATCACGTACAGTGTTGCTTCTCCCTTGGGCAAATTGATATTTTCCTCCTGCAAATATCTGATCTTGTATTTTTCCACACACACACACACACAACACATTGTGATTTTCCGTTGTTTGGAGAGCAACTAAAAGGAATGTTTGGGCCTCACATTTAGAAAATTGCATTTCCAGGGAATATTTTCTTTCCGAGCTGTGAGGACAGCACCACGCTACATACCAGAGCAGCAGAGTTAATAAAATCCCCACAATTCCTGCCCTTCTATCGCAGTAGTAATAAAAACACAGAATGAAATGTTGGACTATAAATAGACACTGAATATCTAATAATATCGCCATATGGGTGCCTGCCAATGTTGAGCTCACATCGTGTTCTACTGACCCCTGAGTGTGGAAATCAATCACAGCTTCATATGTCCCCAACCCAGCACCACATTGTCTTGATTTCTTTCTTGTATATGCAATATAAAAGCTATTCTTACAGCAGTATTTTAAAAGATGACTTATTGATTTGGATGTAAAAACAGTTTAACCACAGGGGGTCAGAAGGAGTTTGATCAACTTTGTTTTAAAGAAATTCTCCAGCACGAGGCAGCGTCACGATGCAAAACAGATGAAGAGCAACTCATTTAAGACCTGGAAGGGATCATGTTAAAACACAGATCGCTGAATCATCTTTTGGCCCATGAAAGGTGAAGTGCTGTTGCCATGGCAGCACTGTGTGTATATGTCTGTGGCGTCCAAATTCATGACTCATGTCCTTCTATTGGCTCATTAAACCTTCAACTGTGTTTTAAAGTCATATCAAAACAGACCTGACACTGGCACAAACGCTACAGACATGATGAAGATGAGGATGGTTGTGAGTGTAATGTGGGTTGGGATTGCATCAGCTGCACACAGGCCAACACACAACACTGGAGGCAAAAGATTAGGAACAAAATAGGAAGAATTATCATTACTTATGATCAATTACATATCCATACAGCTTATCTAAGGAGCAGGATTTCCTATGTAGTTTATTACAACACACCTGTAGTTTTGTTTACTTTTCATCGACTAAGTTAAGAAAAAAAAAACAGTTGCAGAGACCAGACTAAAGGCAGAGAGTCCCCACAACAAGCAACACAGATAAAGTAAGAGTTAGCAGTGGCTACAATTGCTTTCAATTAAAAAATGGTCCTTTCCAATTAATAATAACTCTCATCACTGAAATAAAAAGTCACTACCTGTCAACAACCCACTGAGCAAAGAAGCAAAATGAGCAAATATCACACCTGAAAGCACAAACTTCAGATTTTGATTTATCTTTTTGTAGGAGTTTTGAAACAGTACTTTTTAGTAATGTAAGTAAATAGACTGAGGAGTAAAACATTTATATGGCTGGTATCCGTCTGGTTAATGACCCATCTTCAGTACCAACAACAGACTGTGTATAAAAGATGGACATCGTCATTGGGTCTCAAAAATTAAACCAATGTGGAAGTGCAATAACGTGCAATACCACTGATGGCCACTAGATGCTGGCTCCAAAAAACTCTGGCTCCAATGGACTTCAATTAGAAAATGATCATTTTCAATCCTTAAATACTGAGTCAACATTTTTTTCCACAAGTCATTCTGATGTCATTAGCTAAAGCAGATATTAGGCTTCACATAGAGGAAGATTCAGGGGTGTGGTTTGTTTGATTGACAGCTCAGGTCTCCAATGATTTACAGGTGGTTTGGAGCCTTACTCATACACACTGGACAGTGTCCTCTGGTTCAAGGGTCAGACCCGCCTCCTCACTCTTCACCTCTGGCTCCAAAAAACCAACATGGCCACGCTCAAAGTCCACAGATCAACAGGTGATGTCACACATGTGCATAATAATAATAATAATAATAATAATAATAATAATAATAATAATAATGGTTTGGATTTAAATAGGGCTTTTTTCTGAAATGTCAGACTCAAAGTGCACACAGACCATTATTCATTCACCCCCATTCACATCAGTGGTGGTAAGCTGAGTAGCCACAGCTGCCCTGGGGCAGACTGACGGAGGCGTAGCTGCCAATTAGCACCATTCAACATTCATGTAAATATTTTCTTCTTTCCTTAATATAAAACAGACATATACTCTAGGAAAAGATGCACAAAAAAAGGATAATGTTCACACCTTTACTTGAGCCTCATGCTGTCTCTGGCAAAGGTGAACATGAATTTATAAGACATGTCCACACCTGTAAGTTGTAGATACTGGAAAGTACCCAGGATACATTGGATTTTTATGGTGTCATGTAATTTATCTAAACTCTTCATTGTCTCAGATTTCATGATCTCTGTTTCTGCTTTGACCGAATGAATTTTACTGGTGAAGGAAGCTGCACCAGCTGCTCCCTCAACTCCACTCTTTATGTAGGGTTAAAATCTGAATTAATAATAGGATTATCCCAATCGATGCATTTCCACAGACATTTTCCAGAGTCAAGTTTATGTTCGGTGTTGTTTTCTCACCAAACTTGTTCCCTTCAGTCAAACTGTTAAAACTGTAGCAGATTATTTCAGAGGCGCTGAGTAAAGAGACAGTTTAAGATATCTATACATTCGTGTTTATAACTCATATCAGTCAATAACTTCACAGAATCCACTGCCTTCAAATATTGCACTTCCCTGTAAATATATATACACAAGTCAAGGGTGTACATGGTTTGTTTACATATATGTATATATCTTCACTTATCCCCTCAATTAGGATCTTATCTCTTATCTTATCTTATCTTGTTTTCTCTTATCTTATCTTATTTTATCTTATCTTATCTTGTTTTATCTTATCTTGTTTTATCTTATCTTATCTTGTTTCATCTTATCTTATTTTATCTTATTTTGTTTTATCTTGTCTTATCTTATCTTGTTTTTTCTTATCTTATCTTATCTTATCTTATCTTGTTTTATCTTGTCTTATCTTATCTTGTTTTTTCTTATCTTATCTTATCTTATCTTGTTTTTCTTATCTTATCTTATCTTATCTTATCTTATCTTGTTTTATCTTATCTTATCTTATCTTGTTTTATCTTGTCTTATCTTATCTTGTCTTGGTTTTTCTTATCTTATCTTATCTTGTTTTATCTTATCTTGTTTTATCTTGTCTTATCTTATCTTATCTTGTTTTTTCTTATCTTATCTTATCTTATCTTATCTTGTTTTATCTTATCTTCATCAAAATGGTTATTTAGAAGCAGAAGTGACCATACCCGGATATGAAGGGAGTCCTGAGGAGACGGGTCTGACCTTTGAACCCAAGGACACTGTCCAATGTGTATGAGACTGGAGTTCAGGTCTGATCTCATTGGAGACCAGACCTGTCAATCAAACCTAATCCGAACCCTAATCTCTCCTTAATGATGAGATGATTTTCAGATGGACCAGATCTCTGAGAAGAAGAGTCGACTTTATCTAATGACATCAGGATGACTTGTGGAAAAAATGTATTAACCGAATAATTGAAGTTTGAAGAGCCAGCAACTAGTGGCCACTGGTGGTATTACACTTTTTTGCAGTTCTGCATTGGCCTCATTTTTGGACCTGGTTGCTTTGTCTATATTTCTTTATACAGTCTATGGATTAAACTGAAGTAAACATCACACTGAACAGAATCTGCAGCCACATCCTCACTGCAACTCATTACAGAAACAGTGACTGCATGATGCTTCATAACTTCAAAATCCCTTCTTACAAACATCCAGAAAAACTAAAAGAGTATTACAACACAAGAACACATAATAAGCATTTTTAAAAAGTGAGGTCAAGCGACACGTCGTCTCCTAATACTACAGACGGTTTCACTTTGCTTCACAGACCATGCACGCTCCTCTTCCACAAAGCCCTGATTTACATTCCTACACTGGTTTTCATGCATCCACACCTTCGTGCAGACCTCTGCTGCTGCCATCTGAGTCTTTCCACTGCTCATTGAGATAATGATGTTTTGGGACAGTTAATATTGCACTTTCACTTCTCACACATTTTTAAACCAGGCAATGGATTCAAGAAGCAGGTTAAAATGAACTGTTTAAAATTTAATTATTCTCCCCACTTGATATAAAAATGTATTTGACCAGAGATCTGAGCTGATTATTATAGTAAATAAATTGATAATAAGTTTGATGACTAATAACTGATAATCTTATAATTTAGGTGATTTTCCAAACACCCAGTGTCTGGTTACAGTTGGACACACATGAGGTTTTGCATCGTAGTCGAACTATCAACTGTAAATAGGTCAAATGTAACATGTCAATCTGATAGTTTAGGATATAAGTAATTTACAAGCTTTATTTTTATTTAATTTTTTACGAAACTTTACATGAAATTTAATCTTTTAAAGTACGAGGCCTTTTTTTCGCCATTTTTCGATGCCTCTCAGTTTCTCAGATCTCTGTAAAAAGTCACTCTGGCTCAAGAAAACCTAAATGAGTGGTTAATCTTTACACATGTCCCTGTTTAGGACGCTTGGCAGAAACTACCAGTGGATGTAAGTGGTACTTAGGAGGAGTAAATGTTGCACAAGGTCAGTAAAAAGCACACGCTCCTGCCTTAACGTCTTACAGAGCATGCAGTCGTCATAACAACCCGGTGTTAATTTCAGCATCGTTACTTCTGCGATGGCTGACTCGGACTGAAACGCTGCAATCAAAAACACATCTTTGAGATTTATTTCAGCTATTAGCAACATTTACACCCAATTTAACTGCCTTAAAGCATGCACGGCCACTAAATGTACCCTGGTAACCCCCGAAACAGCCGACTGCTACACAATTAGTGAAACGAAGGACAACAAAATATGTAAATGACTCGTAAGGCTCCTATTTTGTGCGGCCAAAGAAATTAACCAAAAATCCACAAAACCAATTATTCCAGCACTTTCTCAAAGGGGGGTATAATAAATCAGAATTGAGATTTACACAAATGAAGTATTAGTCACGCCATTTGCAGACTGCTGACTGGATCCTAGTCTGTATCTGGATGTTTCTGGTTTGACTGTCTACATGTGGGGTGGACGGGCTTGACATGAACTGTCCCACAGTCCCTCCCACTGGGTCTGGCATTCAGGTACAGCTCCCTCCCTCCCTCTATAAAGCCTCTCATGTAAGCAGTGTTAACTTCAGACTTCTACTCATGGTCTTTACAGCCTTGGGGAAAAAACACCAAAAAACTTAATTCTGCTAAACAGTGCACAACACACTTGGACGTGCACCATCAGTTCTGAAACTAGAGCCTGAGGTAAGTGGACTTTGTCTCTAATGTAAATTAAGTTTTTAAGGAAAAATGTGTAATTATTGTATTGAACATGTTATTAACAATATTACTGTATTGAAGATATATTTATTTTCTGTTACATTTTAATGTTAACAAACTAGATCTTGACTTTTTTATTCCTTGATGTTGCCCGATGTATCTGTGATTGTTCAATAACCTGCCTACCACACTCTTAACACAGATTACTAATTGATAACTCAGTTCTCCTGCAGCTGTGCAGACACACAAACTATTCAGCTGCCAGTTCAATCTTGTCTTAAATTAATCAACAAACACTTGTAGCAACACTGGACCCAACCCTCTGAGCAGCACCTCTGTGTCTCTGCCACTGACAGGTCCCAGTCAAAATGAGATTATCCCTGCACACCCTCATCTGCTGCTGTGTTTTTACCACTGTCCTGCCGCCGGTCAGCGGTGCCACAGGAGAGGCCGGCGGCAGCCTGAAAAAAAGGTGAGCTGCCTGATAAACAAGCGCTGCGAGAACATTGTGTTCACTCTCCTCCTCAGCTCTCAAGCTCGATGCTCGCCGCTGGTAACGCAGCAGATATTCATGTAAAGTGTTGTCTGTTAGTAAATCAGCACAAATTAAGAGATTATCTCAGAGGTGTCACATGATTTTGGAAGAGTTTTGTTGAACAGACAGAAGATTATAAAGGCCAAAGCTGATATGTTCATGTTGCTGAAACCTGACAGCTGCAGGGTGAACTCCTGAGTTGGACTTTCTGTCCTGATGGGGGGATTTATAACTGACAGACCTGACAGTGTGGACGACCTGTGTGAGATGAAGACACTTCAACATGTCTTTGCCATTTGTTTAGTGCAACTTCTTCTTACAGATATGCTGCTACCAGCATATCTGTGATGAGGTCATACATCTACTGGGCAGATTTATTAGTTGGGGAATTTTTGCTTGTCAAAAAAGTTGAAATATGTCTTTTTTTAAGAAAAGGCAAAGGTATGCCTTCCTTCATGATGTTGCCTGGTGATTTTCAAACAAATTGAGCTACACTGGGGTCAAATTAAATATTTTTATCCCACGCCAGTGTTACTGTGAATCTGTGATGTCAGTTCCTGTTATCACAACCTGTGCTGCTCTCTGTGGCAGGTTAAGAGTTTGGCTGCAGAGCCACATGAAGAGAGACCTGCGCTCAGTGACAGCCAGTGAGCAGCGTTCAGACGTCACCGTTGGACCACAGCAGGACGGACACGAGGAAGCTCCCTCACATCCATCAAGGTGATCAGAAAAGTTATAGTTCTCATTTGATTGTTGACTTGAGTCACTGAAGATATGAAGACACTGGGGGTGCTGCCTGATTTAAAGTTACATTTCAAAATGCATGTATTAGTTAAATGAGCATTGTAGATGTGTACCCTGTTTGCATATTTTGTGCTGCCAAGTCTGGAAATCAACACATCATAGATCTTTCATCTGTTTTTGTTTCAGCTTTGGACTAAATATACGTCCTAAAAGGTCGTCAAAACCATCCGGCTGCGTCCTGCCCACATGTCTATACCCCAAACTGATTGAGCAACTGGTCAACATGAAGAACAGTGAAAGACAGCCCCGTGCCCCTGAGGACAAGATCGGTTTGAATGGCTACGGACGACGCCGCCGCTCACTCCTGGATGTCAGTCAGCTCGCCGTCCAGACAGGAAGACACAGACGGAGCTCTGAGGCTGAGCAGCGAGTCAGCAGACACAAAAGCACATTGGTTTAAGTCTGGCACGGAGAGGCAGAGGAGGATCCCTGTTGGGCTGTTTGCACGCAGCAGATGAAGATCTGAAGCTCGATCCCACATATTTAGATATAGCAAAGGAACGGCTGCTGCATCTGTCAGAGGAAGCTCAGGCCGCTCTGGATGAAAAATAAAACATACTGAGAAGTTTGTGTGTCTGAACAAGTATGTGATTTATTGATGAATTGAAGTCCGACCTGTGGGACCTGACAGGAATGTCTGTCTCCTCTTCAGCTGTCAAAGCGAGTTTGGCAGCTGAGACAGAACAATTCCTGAAGATCTTCTCTGAAGTAGCCACAGAGTGAAGAGGAACCAATGTTTTGCAACAGGGGAGTTTTTTATATCCCTGAAGAAATTGAAAAAAAATAAAAAAAAACTGGACCCCAAACTGCAAACTGCAGGTTCCTTTCACTAGTGAACTGAATGTACTGAACTGCTCATGTTGTGCAATTTATACAATCTGTACTAAACCTATACATTGTTAAAATATGTAACTGTCAGCTTGTATATAGAATATATAAAGCTACTTTGTATTTATACATATAACTATAATTTCATACAACAAATACACATATTAAACTTTTTTTTATTTTGACATTTTGTGATGCATCTGAGCTGTAAATAATGATTTTTGTGTTGCATCTAATCTCTGAATATTGTGTTGATTATACCTTATTAGAGATGTCTTATAAACTTGTTTGAATGGTGAAAGTCATTGAAAACTCATCTAACCTGTGGCCTGACATTGATGAGATGAAAAGTGATGGAGAGTCTGTTTGCTGTGATGGAGAAAGACTGATGAAAGTGTGGTGCTGCCATCTAGCTTAACATCAAGCTACGTGGAACAAAAACAGGCCGAGCTCTTTCACAATTAAAGCACTTAACTTTACACATGTTTCAAATCCTCATTTCTGACATTTATCTGCTCCTATATTTGAATGTATTAAATCCTAATTTACTCACAGTTTAGCTGAAATGACTTGAAATGGTGTATCACTCAACCTGAATCATGGCTTGTTGAAAACATTGAATTGTGATGTGCTTAGAAATAAATTAATCAGTGAAGCAATGAACTGCACCTGAAGTACTGTTTGTTATTTACTGATCCATCACATATTGAGCTTGTACATCACAGTACACGAGCCTTGTCATTTCCCGATGGTGTGTGTAGTTAAATATGATTAAATTCTGAGTCATATTAAGTCTAAAATATGTGAACCACTGCTCCACATTCCTCTCTAAAAATAACTGTTCGTCAGCTGCACTGTCGCAGAAGCACGTGTAGTTCAAACATGTGTAAAATGTCATTTGTCTTGCGACGACATGTTTCTAGAGTTGTGTAATCCTGACTTTTCAGAATAATTAATTTTGTTTTGAACGGCGCAGCGAGCCCGACTGCACGTCACAAACAACAGATCGAGATAATCACTGTGGAATTTGACCTCCACTGGTGGTATGCAGCGTGGTCACAGTGACCTGAAATGATTAATGTATTTTCCATAAATCTACCAGATTTCATTAAAACATCAAAACCTCCTCTTTGGAATTAGTAGATAAAATTAAAGGTATTTCTCTCTGCTTTGTGTTTGTTGGCGCAGACATTTCAAATAAATAATCCTAAGTTAATTTCTTCAATATTTTCTGCACTATTCCCTGTGCAGCAGGAACAAACACAACACGCTGCCATGTGTAGTTTTCTCTTGTCTTTGCCAAAATCCAGTAACAATAATTAAAACATGAATATATCTCTCTGGGCAACACAGAAATAAACAAGTGTTCATGTTGAAAACAGACTTCATTAGATTCAAACTTTCTGCCAAGTTGTAGATACTGCAGCCCTCTTGATACCTCTCATTTACACTGTAAAAAGTTGGACAAATTAATCAGCTTACTGCAGATTTATTGAAACAGAAACTGTGCAGTGCAGAAATCCCAAAGCAGGATTACACAGTATGTCCACCAGAGGGCGCTGTCAGCTCCTTTGTTCAGCACCAACATCTGAGTATCTGAGTTTCTTGGTTACAATTCTTCAAATGCATAAAAAAAACTAACCTAAAGCATCTATATTAACATTACATACTCAGGTTTTGTGTGTGTTTAATATTTCATTACCATAATTTTAACTCTCACCTCAATCTGCCTGTATTTATATTAATTTATATTTAAAATTTCAATTAAAAGCATTTGGTCCTTTCTACCTGTCTGTCCACATGTCTCCCAGAAGAGTCCCTGCAGAGGATCAGTGATGCACTGTGATGATCACTGGAGTCTCTGGTGACAGTTCTCCTTGTTCCTTGGTTTCCCTTGTTCTGCTGTGTTTCCCTGTCTCCTGTGTGTTAATCAGTCTCTCCCTGTAAGTCCTCCCCGCCTCTGTCTTTGTCTTTGTCAGTTCGTCGTCCCTGTTCCCCGCGCTCTGTCCCCTGTGTTTTTGAATATTCATAAAGTTTTTCTGTCATTTGGATTATCCATTCTGTTCTCTGCAAGTTTTGTTAATTAAAGTTTTCAGTTTATTTTTGTCTGCTCACCTCGTTTGTCGTGCTTTTGGGTCCTATTCTCCTGCCTGCATCTAGCATGTACTCACACAGTAAAACTTGGCCCAGATGAAATATTAAAGAGTATGTGTGTCCAGCATCTAGGTTAGCACTGTCTCCATGCATCTCAGCCCAGGTCTTGCTGTGTGGCTCCAGCTTCCTCCCACAGTCCAAAGACTTCCTTGTTAGGGTCACTGATTGCTTGTTACTGTAGCTGTGAGTGTGCATGCTTGGTGCTCTCATATGTGTTGGCCCTGCCATAGACTGACCACCTGACCAAGGTGCACCCCGCCTCTCATCTCAGCCATTGCCAGTTGGGACAATCTCCAGCTCCCTGCAAGCCAATTGGATAACCAGGTATGGACGATAAAAAAAAAATTCCTACATTGGCCACACGGGGGCGGTGCAAACCTTCCTTCACCACTGTGGACATCACAGCCTCAGGGAGCGTTCACATCAGGGGCGTCAGAACGCTTCATTCGCGCGTCAAGTCGCGTCTTCACATTGACTTTACATGTAATTCAGTCGCGCAAGTAAATTTTGTCGTGTCTGGTGTGAACGCTCCCTCGCTCTGCTTGCATAGTGCAGGTAGTACACGGTCAAACTGTGTGTGTGTGTGTGTGTGTGCGTGTGTGTGTGTGTGTGTGTGTGTGTGTGTGTGACAGAAGT
>OOFC01021579.1:3262-15206 GCA_900323345.1 Pseudochromis fuscus
CAAGTAAATAAGTTAAAGTAAATTTTTAAAAAATTTAAAATAATAATAACAAAATATAACAAACTAGTAAATAAGTCAAAGTAAAATAAAATAATAATAACTTCCTGATTAGGTTTGTAGCTTGGTTTTGAAGTTGTCCTGTTTACTCTGAGGACCATCAAGATAAATTATTAATTAACTTAAATTAACTACTAAAGCCAGTGGTGCAGTTGTAGTTTCAGAAGGACACAGCCATCTTGTTTGAATAAACTTTATTGAACTGTGAGTGGACAGAACAGAGCAGGAGCTGGTTCAGTTTAAGCTGAGGCTGATCAGAATCTACCATTTAAATTCACACAGTTTGGGAAAAGTGTGTGAGCGTCCGGCCCGCTCTCCAGGCTGAAGCCACTAACACGCTGCTGTTGATGGACAACAACTGGAGCACGGCCGTGATGTTTGGTGTGAAACTCTCTGTTGACATAAACACCCTGAACTGAACGCTGTGTACCAGATGATTCAGGACAAATACACTGGTGCTGGTGTGTGTCAGAACTTTGAGGTTATTGATAAAAGTAAACAGCACGAGCAGAGGACAGTGTGTGGTGGTATTTATGGTGATAACTTGTGTCCATGTGAAATCCACACCCTGACCTTTGCTCATAACAACACTGAACTCAGTCTTGTTTACTACAGCTTGTGTTTGTGGGGCAGTATTGATGACAGGCTGCGAGCGTTGACTCATGCTACGTGCGGTGTGTCACGCCATTTTACTCGTCGTCGAGTGTAAACGCGCGTTCGGTTTCCCAAGTGATTATCAGGACTGATGTTGGCTTCCTGGACCAATGATCCCCATCTCATATTACTCTCATATTACCACCCCCCCCCTCAGAGGAAGGCTCCCTTGTGTCCTGCTGCACAGATCCTCCAGAATGCGTCCTCGGGGTTGTTGCATGCCGGCCCTGCAGTGCAAATCCAGATTGGCGACTGGTGATTTTTCCCCTTCATGTGGTGTGGGGCTCTGGTATATAAAGGCACACTGAGGTCTGGCACTCGCCGCCTCTCTGGCTGTTTGGTTTGATGCTGCGGCCTCGTCCTTGGGTGACCCTCCAGGGAGGGTGAGCTACCCAGCTGCCCCTCCCTCCCTCACGACCATGTGGGACAGAGGCCCGGAGCTCTCGGCCACACAGAGAGTCTCCTCACACGGAGGCCCGGAGCGGCTTTTTATCATCCTGCTCCGAGGGGCCCCGGTTTTCATCTGGCTCCTGATTCCCCTCTTTCTTCTCCGGCTCTGAAAGGTGTGTCTGTTTGGCCTCCTCAGCATTTCCTCTGACTCAGACGCCGAGGTCACGCCGCTCAAAGATGGGCTGGGTTCACAGTTCAAATATCCACCTCTTATCTGCTCCTTCCAGACGGCCCTTTCATTCCTCTCTTCCGGCCTTCATGAGGTCTGCTCCTTCTTTGGGCATTTCCTCCATTCACTGTGTCATACCCATAGATCCAGTCTGCTCGTTGGGGCCATAAAGAGCGCAACAAAAGGTTTTAATGAACTCCCACACAACTCCAGGAAGTGCGCTGATAACTGTTTATAGGCTACGAGGGCGTGCCGTCTACCTTGATAAAACTCTGCTTTTGGACGTAACCAGGTTATGTGTAATGAATGGCTTGTTTGTTTGCCTTGGCAGCTTTTTTTTCTCTCAACCTAATCATGTGCACGACAATCTCAGCACCAGATAAGTAAGTTATGTCTTCCCGGAGAAGGCCAGCTCCTTCAGACGCTCGCCATTGTCACATTTGTGATGAATCGCTGGCCTGTGAGATTTGACCGAGAGGGCAAGGCCATAAATCAGTCGCACCAGAAGTAATCTGCTGTGTGGTGAACATACTGAGAGGACTTTCTCCTCTGCAAAGTTAAAAGCACTGAATGTGATAAAGTAGCAGAGGAAGGACAGAAAATGTTGCCGAAAGCCTTTTACAAAAGCCCCAGCTTACATTTTAGATCCTTTTTTTTAAGCCGACCACCGGTCCAAAACCAAAACAGATTCAGTTTCATATCAGAGGGGATGGAGAAAACCAGAAACTATTTACGTTGAAGAAGCCAGAGCGGGTTCAGTTTTGGCAGTTTTCGCCACACTAGCGGCTCTGTGGACGCTGCCGGGCGACCGCTTTGGTCCAGACTGAAAAATCTCAACAACAACTTGGAGGGATTGGCAGGAAGTTGGCTGCAGACGTTCCTGTCCCCCTGAGAATGAACTGTAGTCACCGTGGTGACACTTTAAATGTTATTCATCACAAAACAGACTCTGCTGTACTGTGTACTCGCAGTCATCACTCCACATTATCCTGTTTTCTTCTCGGAGCTCGCAGGATTTTCTCCTAATATATATTTCTTAGAAAGTAAACACACATCTTCTACCATTACTTCTTTGCAGATAATCATGCCACAGGATTAAAGAGCCGCTTTGATCACAGAGGATGAACGATGATCCTTATTAGAGCTAAAATCAGTCTGTTCTCGTTTACCGCTCCTCATTAAGCCCGCTGTCTGTTTGGGTTTAGCCGCTCGGACGTGTTATGGAGACGGACGACGGCCTCGCGGGATTCAAGACTTAATTACCTGCATTAATTAGTTTGGCACTTTAATAGGCTGCTGCGGCTCGGCGTGGCGGAGGGGAACATTATCGAGCAGCCCACGACATCACTGTAGTGTGATTCAGCAAAGCAGGAGAGGTTACTACGGGGCGAAAACACCGGGATATTTAGGACACACTGACCGAGCATATGACCGATCGCTTGGTTGGTTTGGTGCAGCTTGTGGCTCAGATTTTATCGTCCCTGCACCCTTGGGTGACCCTCGTTAAAAGGTGCTGTCCTGACAGAACTAAAAGGTAGAAACAGATGGAGTTTGTCAGCGTCCAGATCGATGGATAAGCAGACAAGAGGGGGAGATGAGGAGGTGTGAATAACGAGATGGATGGATGAAATTCAATAGAGTGCAGTTGCCACGTCGCTGGCAGTGTTGCTGTCTTTCATACGCTGACATTTGGTGAAAAGCCTTGTTAGGGTTGTTGATAGCGGGCCATTAACCGGGGGTGGTGGGGATGTGGTCGGCTGCGTGTATGTAACCAATGAAAAGGTGTGAAGCGATGACTTCCTGTGAAACCAGTGCCATGTTCGAGCTGTGCCATGAGGCTGAAAGCATCACAGTGATAAGATGGAGGGTTTCCAGTTTGTACAGATGCGTAAAGGACAAACCAACATAAGGTGTCTTAGTGAGTTGGACCACTTGCCAAAATGGATTGGGGGTATTTTGGCGGAGATGCTGGAGGGATAAACGGCATTTTCTACCCTCTTTGATGTCGGGGGTGGAGAGCGCTGTGGCCAAAAACTCCTGTTTGTGTTCAGCTGGATGGAAATGTGGCCAAAATGTACGACTCTCTTCATATTCATGCTTTATATGTGATTCTTCACTTATTTACTCAGATGTTTCCTTTAATTTATCATCAGACTTCAAATCATAATTTACAGTAAATGATGAGTACAATCCCACAACTGATTGTTAGAACCTAAAGATCCAAAGAGGTGAAATTTATTATCCTAAAAGATGCCCTTTTGATTTTCAAAATAGCTGCTGTGGACGAATTAACCAATGAACTAACTGATGCATTACTTCAGCTCTATTTTTATCCATTATATGAGACCAAACTCTTGATACGTCACTTAGTAGTTTAATTAGGAGCTGCTCAACAGCCACAAAAATGTGTGTAACAACCAAACAATGACATCAGACTACATGTTTACAAGACTGTCCGGTGCCCACGGGTGCAGAGAGGAGTATATAACAAACTCATGAGGTAGTTGTTGACGTTATGACGAGACCTCTCAAATGACTCCGGAGTTAAGCTGAAAAGTCCTACCTGCCAAAACCTGAGCCCGCCAGGATGCTAAGTAAACACGGTTCGGCCGTGAGTCACTCGCCGCAACACGTAGGAGCGTTAACAAGGCCTCCATTAGCTCCTCGGGGCCCTCGTTTCAGCCTGATCCCTCTTCAGTCACTCACTCCTCGCTGCCTCCTCCATGAAGGAATCCTAAGCACCTATCACCTGAGTGTGAACAAATGTTTGTTCAGCCCCCCCTCCTCCTCCTCCTCCTCACAACCTCTTCATGATGTCATCGCTTTATGAAAGGGCTCTCACCGCTCCCGCCACGCAAGCGCCAACCTCATTGGATGCGGTAAATATTTACCCGCTCGCAATTATAGCAGCGCCGGGCGGCCTCGGAGCAACAGCCCGCTGGGTAAACAGGAGGAGGAGATGGGAAATAAATGAGCAGTGTGCCTCTGGCTGCGGCTGAGAGGAGCCGCCGGCGGCCAGAGTGCCACTCAAAGCGATGACACGCACCTGTGGAAAAGGTCGCCGGGGTCCTCGGCGGACACCTCGCTGCCGTCTGCAGCGTGACAGCCGAGTCCGGGCTTCGTCTTATCGTGTGCACACAGCCTCAGACCCACGGGACAACAGCAGCAGAGCAGAGTGACCTTTTACCGAGCATCACTTTGCTGTTGCTGAGTGGAAGGCTAGCTCTTTATCTGTGGTGACAGGCTGCACGCTCTGGGAGCTTTAAACTGCTTAATTCATTGATTAAAAAAAGAAAACATGTAAAGGATAGTCCCACTGCTCTACAGAGAGGGTAACAAAGCTAACACAGCTACCAACATGGAGACAAGTGAGGTCACATCGGAGCATCTAGTTTTGTGTGAACACTATGTGAAGGTATCGTTGTTTCGGTATAGAGTAAACATCCATAATTCAGCTGAGAAATAATAGAAAAGACAATCTCCTCATAGCTGCTGAACCTGCCTGAGAATAGTCATGTTTTTATATTTCTTTCAGTATCAGAGTAATCCAGTGATGGCTGAAGAGGAACCAATTTATCTAATTCAGTTCTCTGTCAACATGGCATCATCTCACCAAATGTGTCTACATGAAACCACTGGAAACGATGTAGTACATATGCCAGGCCTGTAGGTGGCGCTGTAAAGCTGCCTCAGAAGTACACCCACACCAGAGAAGAAGACATGGAGCGTGCACATAAAACTTGTGCAATGTAAAAAAAAAATAGTTGTTCGCAGCAGTCGTAAAGGATCAGAAGCTGTAAAAACCAAAACAAGCAGAACGCAGCGCAGCAGGATAAGGGAGAGGTGGCGCTATGACATCATCATTTCAGAAGAGATATGTATGGGTTACAAAAATGTACATTTTCGGGCTCCCAAAACATCTGGATGAAACGCCCATATGATAATAATAAAAAAAAAGTTTTGCAGATAGACTAGTTGCCGTGTGGACGGCCCAAAGATGAATTAATGTGAAGATATTTAATCCCAGTTTATAGCCTCAAAACCCCAAAATATGGGTTCTGTAGTTCATTAACACAGAGCAAGATTACACCACTAATCAAAATAAGACAAGAAAAACAGGTGTTACATTTATAACTCGGAAACACTCAGAGAGCAGAAAGTATACTGTATTTTCTGGACTACTGAGCGCACCTGTCTATAAGCCGCTATTGGATTTAACAGTTTCATGTGGTCCACTCTGACCAGGTCTGATGTGACGACGCTAAATATATCGGCGGCACGGAGCTTGCTAGCTTGTAACTTGTAGCTTGTAGCTTCGTGCCGCCGATACATGAGCCACACCGGTGTTTAAGTTCAAAGTGTCGGGAAAAAGTAGCGGCTTATAGTCCGGAAAATACGGTAATCAAGGTGTACTGATGCTATAGCCTGAACACTGTTGCCCTCTTGTGGTAAAATAGCAAGATACTGATACTGTATCTGTCAAAAGAAAATCACAACCTCCTTGGTGGAGGTAAGAATCTTTGTCCTGTCGACACCGTCAGTATTTTTGGAGGAGCGTACAGTGTCTTAGCCAAGCAGTAACAAATGACAGTAGCAAGGTTTCCATCACTCTGCCGTATGTACAGTAAAGCAGATAAAACCTTTAAAAAGAAAGAGGTTTTCACAGCCTGAAGTGTTGGAGCGACAGTACGTGAGAAGAGCCAGGAGCGGCGAGCAGCTGTTTACTCTGCTGGTTTATTTCAGAGCTCGGAGTTGACGCATTTAAAGCCCAGGGTGTATGTTTCAGCTCTGACCCCACAGGCCCTGTTGGGATGATGTATGCACGGACAGGAATGCCAACAATGAACACCTTAAATCACCACAGCCTTGTTCAGATTGGACTCATGAAAACCATATGGACTACTGTTAAGTCGGACTCCAGCTCAGATGAATGGCATTCCTTTCCATACTAGGCAACTCATTTTCCGTTCCTCTCACTTTCCTTTTCTTCCACCTCTGTTACCTTTTTTCATAAATCTCTCTTACAACCCCCACCACCACCACCACCACCACCCTCCTCTGAAACATTAATCCCTTTCTGAGGTTACGGCTCCTCGTGCTCATGCTCCGATAAATGTCTCCACAGTGCGAGAGACGGTATTAGGATATTAACTCGGCTCATGACTGGAGACTGAAGTCGTCCCCGGAGACTTGCCGCTCTGCCAGGATGCCGTGCGTATGGTTCCTATTTTCGAGGCCTGCTAATGAACCCTGGTGGTTCCAGTGTGGCGATAGCGGTGGTGCGTGGGGGCAGCAGAGGAGTGCGGGGCTCGGGGAAGGACATTCCCAGCATTCCTCTGTCTGTCTGACGCAGCGAGGAGGTCTGCTGCTGCCTTGCTTTAAGGGAGGAGGGGGTGGATAGGAGACGGCGCTGGGGGAGGGGCATGGAAACACTGGGGTTACGAGGTGTGGAGGGACTGATTAGCACTGACGGGAAGAGGTGATAAAAAATTAACAGGGTCAGAAATGTCGCGGGCGGCGGTGAAGCCAGCAGCTCGTGTTTGTTTTTTTTCCAATCGTTTTTCTTCAGCGTGTCTGCACCACAGTGTCACATATTTTAAAGATGCATTAAATCCCACAGAAAGAAATGCTCCGGTTTAAGTGGTGTGTTCATCAATACCAATGACCCAGAGATTTCTGGATTTAAAAACTCACAATCCAGCCAGTACTGCGATAAAACTCTCCCTCCAATACCCTCTCGCTCATAAAACCATCTTCCATTTAGATGAAGTCCTCGCGAGCTGGGTTTAAAGTGCCCTGCTGTTTTCACTGAGTACTGCTGAAGGTTTACTTTTGCTCAGCTTTTATTGCTCAACTGAATCACATTAGTTTTATGTTTTATTTGGTTTTTATTAGTGGAACTGCAGTATTGAGAAAATATTGTTAAAACAGTCTTTTTCCAGCATAACCCTCGGCTGAACTACAGCTCTACCTCTTCGTATTTCATCTCTTTTGCTAAAAACTTCATCTTGACATCACCCTGGGATCCACTAATGACAATTTAGAGATAAATAACTTCAGATTGCAGATGAGTTTGTGAGTTTCAGCCCAATTAATCCTTTATGACCTACCATAGAATAAGCCTTTGGAGTATTTTAGTTTGCTATACATCAGTACAACCCTTATATCCCAAATTTTAATTATATGTATGGACTTATGTTCACACTAACTAAATAAATTGCTTAAAGTGCAATGAACCACAAAAAAAGTTGTTGTTTTTTTACACATATTTTTCTAAATAGAGATGTTAACACCCGCAGTGTTGAGTGTAATATTTTACAGGATTTCTGCAGCTTTTACTGAATTACTGCAAACCCACCAGAGGAAGGAAACTGCTCTCTGGGACATGTTGAAGTGTAACTCCTCCAGTTTTATATGCAAAAGAAATTATTACTCTATCTTATGTGGTTGCAATTCTACCAGTATTCAAAAATAAATGAGATCAAATGAGATTGCCAGCACTCTCATTGGTCAAAATAAGTTTTTTCCCACCCTTTTTGCCTGTGTGTAGTGTTAAGCTGATGGGAAACAGCCCAGTCACAGAGCGATGAAGCCCTGTTGATGCCTTCAAACAGCTGAGTGAAGAGATGTTTGCCCTGCAGCTTCAGCTTTCTGTTTAGGACTTGGTTTCCTTTACAAACAGCTTGAAACAGGGACAATGTTGTCTGAAAATATCTGACTGTACTGTTATCACTTACTGTCCCCGGGTCGCTCGAGGACTGTGAATCAACAACAGGCATTAACAAAGGAGAGCCAGCGCACACAGGCCTGGGTGGCGGCGGCGGCGGCGGGGCTGTTTGTAGATTGGGAGCATTTGTCTCGAGCACTGCTGTTGGCCAGGTGTCGTTTTTTTAGACGGCAGTTCTGATTGTTTGTCTCCGTCCCTGCTGTGATCGGACAGGTGGTGACCCCGACCAGAGTGGGACAGACCTACAGTTACAGCCCAGGCCAGCACAACCAGCAGGACCTCTATGACGTCCCACCCAGCAGATCACAGGGGGTAGGTGTCTCATGTTCCCGCAGCTTGTACATGCAAATATATAATAACACTCTGAATCTGATGCACAGTAAATTAAATGATGGTAATAACCACCAATGCATATTCACAAGGAAAATGGCCGAATTACACCTGCACAGTATTTATGTAGGTGGGACAAAACGTTTGGAGGAATTTGATTGGACCATTGAAACTCAACGAATCGCCAGCTAGATAATGTCACTGACATAAACTACATCTTATGCTATTAAATAACATTAATGCTACGTAGTAACTAATGATACTGTTACAACTACAACTACTGTTACTCTGTCTCTGTTAGGAAGTAAATGTAATTGAAGTTTGATATAAAAATAAAGAAAAATAAAATTAAAAAAAAGTATTGGATAATATTGTTGAGTATATGAACTAAAATATTCAAGGTAGACAAAAAAAAATGTTTTGTAATTGTAAGTAACACAAATGAAAATAAATTAGTAATAGAAGTTACTCTGCAATATCAGTTATCTTACTTTTTAAAGATTATAGGACTTTTGCATGGTTTTACCTCTTTACAGCAAATACTACATACTTTTCATTGCAGTTAACTAATATACTAACCAGCCAATACCTTCTATTCATTTCTGTTTAGTGATAAAATCAACTTTATCCCATATTATTTCCATCAAACATTAATGAATGGAAGGTAATGGCTGCTTGAAACAGTAAGAGTAATACTCAGATTACAATGTTAAGTATACATGATCTGTATTTTAATATCTAACAGCTTAAGCTTGTTAAAAACCATTTTCGGTCCAATCTACTAAAGGTTTTGCTTTTAAAAACATATACATGTATCAGTGATTGATACAGGCAGAGATGCTAGCTGTCGACTCAGCTAACAGCAAATACAGTGAAGCATTTCATTTGTCAAACCGAGAAAGCTGCTGCTTTGATCTTCAGCATGCTGCATGTGTTAATCTACCACATATCCTGTTCTGTGCAGCCAACTTATTTTCTCAAAAAGGATCCTTGACATTTATAGTTTTGTCGTGTCATCTTGTCTTGAGCAGCATTGGTCTGATTTATGCACACAATGCAGCTTCTATTAAAAAAATAATAAAACTCCATGAAGTGTGATCAAGTATCAAAGGTACAAGGTGGAAACAATGTGGGACAATGAGAATTATCACCCAAACCTGTTGTTTTTTTTAGCTAAACACTGCTCATGTTTAACATTAGGTGTTAAAGAGCCATGTGTACTCCTCAGCTGTTGGTGGAGACCAAAAAAAGAGCAAAAAAGTCAGATCACTGGACAAAAACAGGACTTGAGATTAATAATAATGTTGCACTGTAGCTAGTGAATGTGTAGCCAGTCCATCAACATTTAGCTGAGGTTAAAAGGTGTGTTTGCATTCTGCTGTGCTGCCCCTAGTGGCCAAAAAAATCAACCAGAGCCACTGCATGGTACCAGTTCTGGCTGAAGTCAAATCTAACCAGCTCAAACTACCGTATTTTCTGGACTATTGAGCAACTGTCTATAAGCCACTATTGAATTTATTCAAACAGTTTCATGTGGTCCACTCCGACCGGGTCTGATGTGACGAGGCTAAATGTGTCGGCAGCACGGAGCTTGCTAGCTTGTAAAAAGCTAACGAGCTTTGTGCCGCCGATACATGAGAAACACCGGTGTTTAAGCCGCAGGGTTCAAAGCATCGGAAAAATGTAGCGGCTTATAGTCCGGAAAATACGGTAGTTCTTTGTATTATTCCCTTTTCCAAATATGTTTATCCTCCATGTTTCAGGTGTACGATATTCCACCCGGTCAGATGTTTCACAGTCAACAAGGTGGAGCCAGAAATCAAGGAGTCTACGATGTCCCCCCGTCACAAATGGACCTCAGGACACAGGGAGTGTATGACGTACCTCCTGCTTCACAAGGGGTAAGAGAAGCTTTGAAACAACTAGTGGAGCTTCAACCACAGACAAAAAACGAGCCCATCAGTCAGACACTGGATTTGTCTCAGTCACATAAAGCCGAATTAAACAAGCCGCTTATGTCGGGAAAATGTTTTTTCATGTTTATTGATCCAGTTCCTAGTATTTCTCCTAATTGTCTATATTAAAGGAATAATACGTCAAATGTCATGTTTATGACATTCTTGTGGCGGCCTAAAATGAAAGCTTTGCTTGCCAGTGGAGTTTAACCAAAACTCTGAGTGTGGCTTTGAGTCTGAACTCTCCAGCAGGAGAGAGGAAGAAAAAACCAACGTCTAGGACATAACTCTTCTCTTTCCAGACCCTCTAAGATTTCACCAGACCCGACCAGGCAGAGCGCCATCAGTTTGTTTGTAATAACCTGAAATATGCCGGGACCTGTTATTTGCGTCGTTCCTAATTACAGCCTGGGCAAGCCTGTCTAGCTGTAAAGAGTGCATCTCGAGGCTGATGGAAATCACTCACAGGCCACCATTTTATTCACCCGACTGCACTCCCACAGTGCTCAGTGCCATGTACGTCAGCACACACACTCCACTCTGTCAAGTTAAGAGGGAGGTTGAAGCTTTGTTGTACCCTGACGCTGCATTAGAGGAACGAATCAAGGGCAGAAACTTTGAGGTTTCAAATATAGTATCTACACGAGCCAGAAAGTCTTTCACTTCCTCAATCTCTAACTGCAGTACTGCCGTGCAAACAAACTGTATCCAGTTAAAACCCACTGACAGGCTTTATATATATATATAGGTTACAGTTGCCTTTTTCCAGTAAGCTGATTTCTTAAACGTCCTAAATGAGCACTGAGGGTGGAGGATTTGAGAACATAATTCCCTCTGCAGGATTTCTCCTGGAGAACGTAGCAATCCAGGTTTCTAATCGCTAATGTAATGATGATTGAAAATGTTTCTGATGAGGCTTGAGAACCTGAGACAGGAAACAGTTCTGTTTGCTGTTTAACCCCTTGAAGACTCACCGGGCTGAAGATAACTGAAAATTTTGCGTCTGTGTTTTGAACTGTTGCTCAACTTGAATCATCCCCTGAATGATTCAAACAGTGTGAACTATTTGCAGACACCAGCACCAGAGCAGTATTGGTTCCTCACTTTGTGGTCAGGCAGTAGTTCTTTGCTGCCGCCTGTAGGGGGACATACTGGTTGAATCACTATGTGCTGCACACTTTGTGTTGTAAAATGCTCCAAAGTTAAACACAGGCTCATTTATGTATAAACTTACATGTATTGTCATGAACACATTAGTAACCCCGATACTCATCCTCACCTACAGGTCTACTCGGTGCCTCCCTGCAGGATCAACCCAGCCCTCCAGGAGGGGAACTATGACTTCCCGCAGCCTCTCAAGCACAAACAGGAAGGCATCTACGATGTCCCGCCCCCTGCCCTCACCAAGTCCACGCAGAGCCCCCAGTCGCATTATGATTTCCCACCGAGCGCGGAGCTTCCCGCCCATCACCAACACGCAAACACCAATGGCAATGAAGGCATTTACGATGTGCCGCCACCCGCCCTTCATTCGGGGGCGGGGTCTCAGCGGGACATATACGACATCCCCCGGGGCATGCAGCCCTCGCAGCACAGAGCCTC
>OOFC01021591.1:11377-23234 GCA_900323345.1 Pseudochromis fuscus
TAAGGTTTAAAGAGACGTAATAATAAGAAAGAGAAAAAGAAACGGAGCAAAAACAATAGGGCCCTTGCCTTAGGGCTCGGGCCCTAATAACAAACAAAAAGGAGACTCAGGAAAAGAGATAAACCACAACTGAAGCAGTGATTACAACAGTATATTGTTTAGAAGCAGCTAATAAAAGCAACTTTTGGGCTGTAAAATTGTGGAAAAATGCTCCTGAACTTCTCAGTCAAGCTCTGCTAAGTCATTAATAAAGTTTTTCTACTTGTAATTTGAAGGGTCAGTTAATAATTTGTCAGTTGCAGGCAGTGTCAGAGCTTTGAACTGTGCACATGTCCTGCAGCTTTCCCCCCTGAAGGCTGATATGAAGCCAAAAATTCTGTCTGGCTGTTGAAGGAGCAGAAAATCCAGACAGAGACCAAAACCTGGCAACACATCTGCTGTAAAATGACCAGAAAACACTGGGTGAAATATTTAATAACCTAAAAAAAATGTAACTAATAAGGAGACGTCTGCAAAAGTCAGAGCAGACGAGGTGGAAAATAAACTGAAGTATTAATGGCTTCACCAGCTTGAATGGTCGTCTAATTGGTGCATATTTTGGAATATTATTCAATTCAAATAAATTAGGATTGCAGTTAAAGCAGATTAAATACGCAAACTAAAACTGTGCAGTGCAGATGAAAAGCCTTAAAAATCCATCACTGCTCTCCTGTGATATGAAGGTGAAATAAACACTTCATCAAGGACTCCATCCAGGTTTCCACTCATTACAGATCTCTCTCCATGTGGTGGGTGACTCAGCTCAGACTGTTGTACACTCAGCATTTACTGGAAGAAGCAGTATGTTGTAACAGGTTTTAATCCAGTAAACACAGCAGCACTCACACTGAAAATCTGCAGGTGATGAAGAGGAGGCAGCTTCAATAATGTGGATTTTTCATGGACTAAATATAAATTCACTTTTTTGTTTGATTTATGATGTCACATATGATAATGAATAATACAAAATTCAAGAAGTTCACTCTCAGGTTTCTCTGCATTTTCACCACTAGGTGGCGCGTGGAGTCTTTCAATAAACCCAGAGGAGGAGAGAAACAACAACTCAGATTAAAGTGTATACATTTTTCTCAACGCTCCCTAAAGACAACACAGTTCCCATGTTGTATATCCACAGACTGGATGTCATGCTGTGCTGTTGTGTGCTGAGTAAATTGGTCTGCAGGCTGTATTTTAAAAAGCCTTTGTTCTGATATTGTTGTAAAATGTGTCATAAAACAAAGAATGTGTCGCTCCAGTTGTTGTGGTTATTAAAGGTCAAACTGTGTGTCTGCAGTTTGCTTTGTAGTGCGACCGAGGAGCTGTCTGCACACGACGACCTCGTTGTGTATCCCAGTAAACTTCAAGAGCAGCACAGCACCACTACAGCTGTTACTATAGCTGTACAATACCCACACATTTTATAGCAGATCACATCCTCATCACTCATCTATGCACCAAGAGGTTTTTAGTAGATTCTTTTCAGACCTATTCCTGTGATGTCATTTCCTAAAACGCCAGGAAGGTGGATAATAAAACCACCAAAACTCACCACATGGCACCACAGATGTTTCCAGTTATCTGTCTGTGTGGAGACGCTTCACATCTTCCTCATTCATCCTGAGATTCACCCTGAGCTCAGGGAGTCATCGACATTTATTTCATGTTTCTGTGGGATATTACAGGGTCGTACATGTTCTCCCCCTGTTTTCTGGTTCATATGGTGGGTATGGTGGAGCTGGGACACAAACTAAAGCTACAAACGAACTGGCACAGGACAGAGAGACACATGAGGTTAAATACACATGGTAACCAGGGACGATGAGAAACAGGTGGGGAGGACAATCAGGGAGCAGGTGAGACGAGACAAATCAAGACAGGTGTGACAGGGCAAGAACAGGAAGACAAATTGAACAATGACACAAGGACCAAGACTACCAAAATAAAACAGGAAACATGAAACAGAAGAAACAAACAGACAAGTAAAGAAGAAACAGCAACTGAGGGACATTATGACCAACATCTGGAGGAATAACTTTTGCAAAACATAACTCGGGTTAAATCCTGCAGACAAAAAATGAAGGTGTCAGTCTGATGACATCGTACACTGCAATTTAAATGTATTTTAATATTTAGACTCAAGCTTCAATTTTATTTCTTAACATCCCACATTCTATACAGTAAATATTTAATATATGAACACAAGAAATCATATTGCTGTTACTTTTATAATAGTAAACCTGTAACAATTCACCTCAACAGATTAGTAATAACCACTTTTAGCTTCGGGTCGAAATAAGAGGCCGGGACTGATGACTTAATGGCTTTTTAGTTCGTTTACTTTATTGCAATTCGCCAACTAAACCAACGTAAGAGCTGGGTAGAAACACAACAAAAAACAAAACAAAATTCATTAGCTTAACTTCTTCTGTGTGGCCAAAATTAGCTAATTTCTCTGAACTTTCACAAAAGCTACTAACAACATTTATACATAGTCATCCGTGTATAAGTGCAACAAACATACCTTGCTCCCACTTTCGACCACCGCTAAACCTTTATTTTACCCTCCCCGTGAATCTCCTTGCACCTTTTCTCTCCCGTTTCTTGTTTACTTTTTCTTCCACTGCGCTCGCGCCTTCTCCGTCATCTTCCGCCTGTCTCATTCATCCACACCCTTTCACAACAAAAACCCGGTTCCACAGGAAGTGCCAACACATTAAAAAATAAAAGCACATTAATAACATTAACTTTACTGGCACTTACAGTAAATATTTTAACTCTTTACTTAGTAATTACTTTATTTTTTTAGCAGTTTCAACTTGAGGTAATTAATATGAAGCTGTTGTTTTCACTGTTAGAAAGTGTATGATGTCGTAACATGAAGCTTCCTGAAAAGAGCTTTGGAATGTGCTACGAATTATTCTCTTCATCCGCAGCCAAACATACAAACAACAAATATGAATAATAAAGTTATAGAGATAGATTTCCCTTCAAGAACATCCCTCTTTCCTTATAATTTGACTTTCATTACAAAAAAAAAATCTTCTTGAACAAAAAATGAAATGTTCGGTGTTGGCCTCTGAAAGCCGTCACCGCCTCACAGCCAGAGGTCAGTGTCTGGTCCACCATGATGGCCGCTCTCCAGTGGAAAAACCTTTAATCCAGGAGGCCAGAAACACAGTGAGAAGTTTCACCTGAACAAGCGGCTGACGGAGAAGAAAGCTCTCATTCTGTGGTGCAGGGCGTCGGCCTGAGCTGTGGTGGAAATAACAAGTCCTCTGCCCCTGACCTTTTCCCATCACCGGGTTTATTTTATTCATCTTTATTTGGTGCTATTTTCCATGTTTTGTGGAAACACTGGTGTGGATAAGAAATGTGGTTATTAAATGTTATTCTGGGTTTATCCTCTGCAGAGGCTCCTGTGGAAGTTCAGCAGCAGTATCACATTACAACAGGAGATAATAGCAACGAGCAACATTTGTCTTCCTCATTTGCAGCCTTCAGCCAGTTTTCTTCAGTGTGTGTGTGTGTGTGTGTGTGTAGGAAATGTTGTCATGCTCCCCACCTACAACACACGAGACGCAGAGAGGACTTATGTAAAAGAAAAAGGGGGAAACACACTTTTTTCTATTCACTCCTTTAAAACTGTAAAATTACCCATGGTGCCCAGCAGTCTGCACACAGCTGGTGTGTGTGTGTGTGTGTGTGTGTGTGTGTGTGTGTGCATCTGTGTGTGTGTACTTGCATTACTCATGTTGTGGTGAAATAAACCACCATAGATCACAAGATTTTAGCATAAAGACTCAGTTTAAGGTTAGAGTTTGGGTAATTTTATGAAATTAATGTAAGTCAGTGTAGTGTGTGTGTGTGTGTGTGTGTGTGTGAGAGTAGGGAAGAGTCAGGGTAGGAGCTGTGGTGGTCTCAGCAGTGTTGTTTTCTCTGCTCGGCCTCCAGTCACAACAACAACCTCTACCACCCTTGTAGTGGTCTCACACACACACACACACACACACACACACTGGAAATAGCACACACCACCCCCGTGGTGGTCACCCTAACATCTGCTGGTGGTTGAACATGTAAGAGGAGGAGGACCACACACACACACCTACATGCCTTTACCCTAATTGGACGGTGAAGTGAAGTGAACCATCTCAGTATTTGTCATTGTGATAACACACACACACACACACACACGCATACCATAGATACCACAATCAGTGCTGCATATCTCGTCTTCACACTTTAACAAATATGTTATTAAATCATTCTGCACACCATGTGTCGGCCATATTGACCTCCCTCACACCAAGAGCCACACACACACACTTTACCAACCAGTGTTCCACAGCACTGTTTGCTTTTGTTGGATAATGAAACTGACATGGCAACCCGCTCCATGCCAGTGTGCGTGCATGTGTGTGCATACAGACACGCTTTACTGTGCGTGCAGACCAGTCACCCATGAGGGGTCGCAGAGGTCAAACGTCATTTGTTTTAACGAACATGGTGTCTGTGTTTGGTTGCTGAAGATGTGGTCTCACCAGTTTTCCAAATGAAGTCAGATTAGAGGTCTTCAGGATCTGTTGTGAACATCAAAGGAGGAGACACGGGACATCATGAGACTGTTTGAAATGTGTCTTTGAATCTTTTGTGTGAAAACCTTCAAAATGAGGAATATTTAGGGGCGTGGTTAGTTTGATTGACGAGCCTGGTCTCCAATGAGACTGGTCCTGAGCTTGTGTCTCATACACCACTGGACAGCAACCTCGGGTTCAAAGGTCAGACCCTCCTCCTCACTCCTCCCTTCATATCCAGACTGGGAGAAGAGAACAAATATAGGAAAGCAGGAGGAGCTAGTGGATCTAACTGCAGCTAGACTCCTTTGGCCACGCCCACCCTTTTACTCAAAGTGGCCACGCCCTTAATTATGCGTAACTGTGTTTTATTATTCTATAATAGTATTTAAAAAAAAATTCACCAGCTTTGTTTTGGGAGTTGACTCACATCCAGAATCAGCCTCCAGTGGCCATTTAGGGAACTGCAGTTTTTATACACTCCTGCATTGGCTTCATTTTTACAGTTTGGAAAGAAATTTTGCCACGTCCTCTCTGAATCCGTCCAAATCAAATCCCTTCAATCCTAAATTCCTCCTGCAGCTTGATGAAGAAAAAAACCCACACATTTGGTGCCTGTTAAAGTTTGATAAACAACAAATCTCCAAAAGCACATCAGCCTCAGAATAAAACCAGAAGTTAACCAGGTCAGTGGCTCACACTGCACATACAGCTAACACACACCAGGTGATGTTTTGCTGTGCAGTTCAGTGAGATCATTTTTCTGTGGAGCATGTGGAGTCCTGCTGCTCGAGCTGGCTCGCCTTTTATGTTTCTGTGTGTTCGTCCGAATTACATGGTTATGATTATGAGGATATTTACCGTAAGAGCGCCGGGGATTGTGAGAGATCTCGCACGAGAACCGTCAGTCTGTTGTTTCTTTTTGCGGTGATGTGGAAAGATCACACACGTTTTTATGTTCAGATTTAACCCTTTCATTCTGAGCGTGTCATCAGCAACATGTCTGCACATGCATCTTTGGATTACCGTAATTATGACACGGTTTGTGTAATCTGAAAAAATTCCAGCGGTTCCCGAGGGCTGAGATGTTGCACTTTACGAAGAATATGGTGTCATTACGGTACTTTCATCAGCGCCTCTCAGAAGCAGGAAAAACAGCTAATATATTATATACCAGTGGTCCCCAACCACCGAGCCGGGGCCCGTACTGGTCCGTGAGGTATTTGTTACTGGGCTGCACAGAAAGAATAAATAACTGATACAATTTCGTTATATTGATTATGAGTCTGAAAGATGTTTTATTTTGAAAAACGACCGGATTCTCTCCCACTTACCTTTCATCTGTGCCTTTTGACACGTCAATACGCTTGTCCCGGCTCACATGATCAGGTACGTTACCCAAAAGAATAAATCCGCAAACTAGCAAAAACGAGTAAAAAACAAACATCTTTGGAGAGCGTCTTTGTTAAGAGGAAACATTCGTTTTTTTATGCCAGTGGTGTTATTTTGTTTTTGCTGTATTTATCTGCCACACCTTGAAGGCCGGTCCGTGAAATTAATGCCTACATTGAACTGGTCTGTAGTGCAAAAAAGGTTAGGGACCCTGGCTATATACTACGTGTTGTAAGAGTAACACCAGTGACGATGAAAAAAGAATAGCAGAAAAACGGATTTTGAAAACATTGCAGTTGTGTGTGAATGTTAGATTTTGCAGGTTAAATTTGAATTTGAAATCAAAAGAAGCATAAAAAGTCCAGGTGGAAATTTGGAGGCTCAGGTGTTAAAGGGTTAATCATGGTTAAACAAAAAATTCAAAATTGGAAATTCAGTGAGTGGATGGATAATGCACAGACCCACCACAAACAATCCCAAAAAATATCTCCAGTGTCTCTGTGTGAGCCAGTGAGTGCTGTGCACCTTCAACATGTTGGAAAAGCATCCTCAATCACTCATTTGCTTTATCTCTCTCACAGCGGAGTGAGGCCTTTCTGGGTCAAAAACACCACAGCCAACGTCCCCTTTAATCCTCTTGGAGCTTCAGTTGGAGTGGAGGGAGAGTCAGCAGTTTAGCTCCTCCGGGGTGAGCTCTCGATCAATCACAGGAACAAATATCTGACCGGTTTCCAAATGCTAATGGGAGCCAGCCAGGTCCACCGAGGCCCGGCCTGACAGAGACTCCTGGGAGCCTGGACGAGGAATGATTGGACAGCGAGAGGAGGCCGAAGAAGGAAAATGTGACATGTGACGCAACCCAGAAAGAATTACCTGCAGAAAAAGGCTCGTATTGACTTTCCATTAGCGCTTCAGTACAGTAGATTTCAGTGGAAATCCATCATCATGAAAAATAAAAAGGGTTTTCTGGAGTTAAAGACTTTGAGCTCTTAAGTATGTGGAAGACTTAGGCCTAAATACCCTGAAAACCGTTTCCCAGAGACCAGGGACCTGACTCTGTTCCTCTGTGTATACATGAGTGTGTGCAGGAGAGTGTATTGTGTAGGTGGGTCGGCTGCGTGTGTGTGTTTGTGCGTTCCAGGCAGAGACATTATAAACATCCCATAATTATCTCTGATTGCCTCGGGGACCCCTGACTCCCACAAACCCACAGTGGAGGAGCAGCAGGCGACATCGAGGCCCCGTCACATTTATAGCTTCACAACAACCTGAAATAATCATCATCAACAACACAACTTTTGTTTGTCACATTTATAACCCAGAAACACCCAAGACTTTTTGCTGAATATTCGGCTATAGAAGCACATCTGCCACAGTCACATTGCAGTTTGACTCATACATGGTCGAATCTCTTTTCTTTTTTTAAACCCCAAGGTTGAAGTTGAAATTTCAAAATATGAGCTAAGGGCTTAAGCAATTAATTTATGTACATTTTCAGCTGGATCCTTACTGAATCATTATTTCTATATGTTTCATTCCATATCTGTGTAATTTGTATTTATTTTAGTTAAATTCATATCGCTACACTTCTTATTCTACATTTCTGTATTTTTTTCATGCTCTTATTTTGAAGTTATTTTCAAATCAGTTTTGTACTTTGTACTTTTTCCATTTTTTTTTTGCTGCTGTGACAAAATAATTTCCTCAGTGTGAGATAAATAAAGTAATATCTTATCTTAACTTAATTTTCACCAAATTTCATGAAATCTTGTAATAAAGGTGGAAACTACAGGTGACAGCAGACCACATGTAACACAGCTAAATAAAAACCAGTGAAACAGCAGCAGCATTGACAACAACAGTAATATTTGTAAAACTTTTAATCACCAAAATTTGAAATTTAATATGTACATGTTTAATATAAATACATAATTTTTATAGTGTCAGGTGAATTCAGACTGCTGTATGTCTCCTTGTGGCCTGGATAGTTTAGTGGTCCGAGCTCAGGCTCCATGAAGACAAACATCATCCACCAATAAATCAATGCTGTGGTTTACTCCATGTGTTTCCTTCCTCTGTTTTTCTAGATTTATGTCCATATTTGCTATAAAGAAATCATTTTCTTTTATTCATCTATTCATTATTTTCCATTTTATGAATGGGTGTATGGGATTTTAAACACTGTTCAATCAATGTTTCCATTGTTTATAGAAACTATGGATAAAACTAACATGACATCATTGGTTGGTTTGTGGACTCACAGTTTGAAGCCTGGAGTTTTTAACGTCGCCGTGTTTGGAGCAAGAAGTGACCATATTTGGACATGAAGGGAGGAGTGAGGAGGCGGGTCTGACCTTTGAACCCGATGACACTGCCCTATGTGTATGAGACTGGAGTTCACTGGTGAATGAGCCTCCAAACCAACTGGAAATGAGTGGAGATCAGACCTGTCAATCAAACTAACCCCGCCCCTAAATCTTGCTCTTTTTGAATCCTAATGTCAACTTTTCAGATGGACCAGATCACTGATGAGAAGAGGTAACTTTACCGAATGACATCAGAATGACTTGTGGGAAAGAAAAAAATATTGACTGAGTGATAAGTTTTTTTGGATCCAGCATCTAGTGGCCATCAGTGGTATTGCACTTTCATGCACTTCTACATTGGCTTCACTTTTGAGATATAGTGGTTACATCCATGTCTTCCTGCAGTCTATGGTGAGGACTATTAAGAACATAACATCCCTACATGATCCAGAGTCACAGTGAAATAATTAAAGCCTCATAAATTACATTTTGCTCTCTTCCTTATTTCCCAAATACACCCAGAAAATTGCACACACATGTCTGTGACTGTTTAACGTGTCCAGCAGTGTAGCACGATGTATGGCAGCGTATGCATAACACAGATTATTTAATGACCCTCCTCCCTCCTCCTCTGTCAGAGCTGCCATAGCGAATCATGGAGGCCGAACGTCAGCTGAAATAAACCAGAGAGGAGGAGACGGGGAACAGACAGTGAAGCAGCAGTTTCCATTCAGAGCAGCTGGACGTGTGTTATTCTAAACACAGGGAGGGAAATGAAGAGAGGATTTTAAAGTGCAGCTCCTCCCAGAAAACACCCGGCACCAGGGTGAAGCAGGGGTCTGTGTTGGTGCAGGGTCACGAGATGGACTCAGCTCTTAGAGGAACACGCCATGTTTCATGTAGGAAGAGTTCAGCTCCATCATAACTGCTACACAGATGATACCCAGATACATCTCCGCATAAAGGAGACTAATCCCTCTGATCTGTCCTGTCTGGGGAAATGTGCAGCAGATGTGAAGAAGTGGATGTTAAGCTGAAGTCAGAGTCGTTCCTGTCGTTCATCCAGAAAACCTGCAGGTGCAGATCAGTCATTATCACCGGGCCTTCAGCTCCTGGTCTTACCTCATAAATATTTTTAGGTCTTAAAGGCTCAAAGGTTTTTAAATATCTTCATCTCCTCACACTGGATTACTGCAGTGATTGTTTAGCAGAAGATGAGGAGAAGTTGAACTAAATCATGGAAAAAAAAAAGTATTTAGCATCAATATATTGCCAGTATAAACAACTCTTCATGAGCAGTCTTTGTTTTATATTTATCTTCTGTCTATGCCACTTTTTAATCAGTGTCTGCCTTTTGATTTTTCCATTAGAATTTTTTATAGTTTGCAAGTAAAGGACTGTGGATTTTGAAAGTAGCTGTAGAGTAAAACTTTATAATTATCAGTGTTTACTATCGTTGAATGCATTTTCTAGTAACTGCTGTTTAAGGTTTTTGGTCTCTATGTTTGTAAATTTGAAAATGAAACATCATTATTGGACCAGGACCATTTTTACTTTGAAAACCAATTTACTTTCCTCACCAAATGTCCCCAGATGATCCCGTTGATGATGGATCATTTGCAGTAGAACCGAGAGCTGTAGATGGACTACGTTTATATAGCGCTTTTATCACCTTAGCTAGGTGCCAAAGTGCTTTACAAGACCTCTCATTCACACTCACACACTAATGGCTACAGAGCTGCCATGCAAGGCACTATAGCCACCATTGGGGACAACTTAGGGTTCAGTGTCTTGCTCAAGGACACTTCAACATGTGGACGGGAGGGGATCGAACCCAAGATCTTACGATTCCTAGACGACCCACTCTACCAACTGAGCCTCAGCCGCCCACGTGGTCTACATGGATAATCTTGGTGTCCTGGATCAGCTCCAACGTCCACCAACGTCCTACAACAACCCCCCCCCATGTGACAAGTCGGGAATCCCTGAACTAGACTAACCAACATGTCCCCTGAACATGATTTTCAGCCACTTTGAAGCAGCATAACAAGCTGTAAAGATGTATTATTATTGTATCACGAGCTTTTGTAGTGTCAGCATCTAGTGGCTGATGGTGGTTATGGCTTCGTCCATTTTTATAGACAGTATGTTTGTCCCTGGGCAGGTAATGCACTGTGGGATTTTAGAGGTTATCAAGCTATAAGAGCAGTGACAGTAAAAAACCATGTGGGCCATGAAGCTAAAACAATAACCAGTAGAAGCTAAGGGTTGCATCTCTGCACATAATGATTTGATCCGTTGGTTTGTTACAACTTTAAAGGCTTTTTTTTTCGATTGGTGAGTCATTACTCTCCCCTCAGCTGCAGCATTGAATAAAGAAGATGTAGTTCCTCAGTTCCAGCATCAGCCTGATTGAAATGATTATTTTCTGCAGGGACACTGACAGGACTTGGAAACACACATGATGGATAAAGAGGGATAACAAGAGCGATGGGACACTGATATAAAATAGTTTTGTTTCTAGTTAAATAATCACATTAAAATCCCTGAAGTGTGGTAAACCGATGCCAAATGACTGGAACATCCACTGAAGAGTTCGCAAACTGTCAAAAGTGTTTTGTGGCTAGAACGAGCGACACGTACAAATGATGGTAAAGTCGAGAAGACATGTGTTTCTAAGGTTTTAATCATGTTGCGAAACTGTCACGGTTCATCCTCACAGCTGTCGGCCATGTGGGGGCAAGACATGCAACAGGAGAAGAAAGCCACTAACCCACAATAAAACCCCATCATGTTGCTGCTGAACTGCATTGATGATATCCTGGATACAGAGCTTTAGTTATTACATTCACTCTGTTGGATTCAATTAGATGTTTGGCAAAAGAAGGACAGTGCACGCAGTTTATTAACAAATCAGATCACCAGTTTTCTACCTTAAAGACAAAATCCAGAAGATTACAGAAAATCTGCTGCTACATAGAAAGAGTAGTACACAGTAGGACGCACTAAAAACAATGGGTTGTTTTAACCCAGAACTGGGTTAATATAGGACTAACTACATGCTGGGTTAGTTGAAGTGAACAAGATGGGTTGTTTATCAGTGTTTAACCAAACATTTAATTGTTATTACCCAATATTTCATTGCTTTAACCCAACACTAGCTTAGTTTTCACCCAGTATTTTGTTGTTCTTACCTACAAAACTACAAAAGTTGGGAACAAACAATAAAATTATGGGTAAAAACTACAAAATGCTGGGTAAAAACCATAAAATGTCGAGTTAAAATGAATAAATGTTGGGTTAACTCAACAAAATATTGGGTAGAAATGACAAAATGTTGGATTAACTCATCAACATCTTGGGTACAAACTACAAAATGCTGGGTAAAAACAATAAAATGTTGAGTTAAGATTAATAAATGTTGGGTTAACTCAACAAAATATTGGTAAAAACTACAAACGTTGAGTAAAAACAATCCATCTTACTGGGTTTAATTAACCCAACATGTCATTAGTCCGTTTCCCCAGCTCTGGGTTCAAACATCCC
>OOFC01021601.1:3862-35786 GCA_900323345.1 Pseudochromis fuscus
CCACACCACGCCTCGGCTCGACTTGCCTGCCTCGCCTCGGTTGCGTTTCCAATACAGAAAACAGTCCCTTTTCCGTGTAGCCATCAGGCGAAGGAGGAGAAAGTTGATGAAGTAATCTTCAGAGTTCTACTGTTGTGACGTCACAGAAAGCAGCTTGAAGAGTGTTTCAGGCGAGAAATGAGTTGTTTTTACTTCAAATATGTTGCTGCGCAGTGATGACGCAATGACGGCAGGGAAACAGTTGTACCTGCAAGCCGACAGTCTGCACGGTTATAGTCAGCATAACTCAGTCAGCAAATAAGTTTCTACTATATGGGGAAATCACTAAATAGTGCTTTACTGCAACATTAAAATTTTATTTAAAAACATCCTGAAAAAAAAACGTGAGCTCTGACCATAGACTGTATAATCTTTATATACAGTCTATGGCTCTGACCACCCGGTCGGTCAACAGCTGACAGAGGTGGCAGTGGAAAAGCGCCATATGGTCCAAAAGTGGCGGCTTCGTAACACAGAAAATGAATGGGAAAGTGAAAGTTATGTCACAAAACCATGCTGATGCGCATCTTTGCGCATTTTTCAGTGGTTATACGGAAATTCTGGACCTTTTCTAGTAGGTATACGGTGTATACCTGCGTATCACGTAGACTACACCACTGCTGCTGTTGTCTGCAGTGTAGCTGTGGGCCGTGGAAAACAAACCAAACAACAACTCTTCAAAAGAACTGTTTCCTGTCAGACAGGAAGTTATTGTATGGGTTTGTTCTTGTGGTCTTGTCTGGAATCAAAAATGCTGAGGAGGGATGATCTTGATAGATATTCAGAAGACTTATCAGATGAAGTAACCACTGATCTGTACCAGTGCACTAGTTACTGTGATAAAGTGGATTATAACCATGAACCTGCTTCAAGTTGATACGATTGCATAATGTTGATTGTGCAGGTGTCTCCTTCATTGTACCATCACACACTCCACTACTACACTAAGGTGGTGCACGGTCTAAAAAGGTTGAGGACACTGTAATCACTTAACTTTTCATCAAATGGTCTAATCAGGTTAAAACTTGGATTTTTCAGCTACTCTGCTCAATGACCAGCTACACTTAGTGCTAGTTACTGTTTAAGCTGCACCAGTGTAACACTTTGTCCCTGTTTAACATCAGCACATTTGCACACACAAAGTTGCATGATTTCTTAGGTTTGAAGACATTTGCAAATTCTATATAATGCAAACTCCTTCAACATGTGCAGTTGCAGCAACATTTATAAACAGATACTCCCTGCATGGTTCATAAAGGACAAGACACTTGCCTTTCAGCTTTAATTTACTAATTTCCTTGGTAATATTGCGATATTTTTTGGTCAAGAAACTAGTGAAAATAGTGAAAACAAACACATTTAAAAGAATAGAAAATGTTTGTCCTTCAAAAAGATGGTAATTATGATGATGATGATGATAATAATAATAATTATTATAATAATGATGATGATGATGAAACCTAAAAAAATTAAAGGCTTAAAATTTTTTTTAAAGGCTTGTATAGTTTTGTGAAATATCAATTTTTTCTTGCTTCTCAACAGAATCAAAAACATCTTCCACATTGTAATGCATTTTCACACTCACCAAATTAATGCACAGTCAGATGAAGCATCCATCTGGCAAAGGCAGAAGGTAACAAAAAGAAAGAATAATGAGTACATGAAGTTCTTCCAGGTGTATGAAACATTCCTATTCCCACCAGCAGGAGGCGACAGAAACATGTTGGACATAAAGCGTGGCTTTAGCAGCTGAACTATCAATTTTGATATGTTAGATGTTGTAAATCTTCAAGTGTCCTTTGTTTTTTTCCCCACCAGCAGTCGGCCAATACTGCTCGCTCTTTCTTTCTTTCTTTCTTTCTTTCTTTCTTTCTTTCTTTCTTTCTTTCTTTCTTTCTTTCTAGCAAACAGGAAGTCTGACTGGATTGTGAGTGAGAGAAATGTTTCACAGGACAGTTTGTGGTCAGCATGACTAAGCTTTTTTTCTGTAGAAATGAAAGCACATCATTAGTTCTCCATCAGTGCGTCAGCAGACTTTCAAATGCTGTCTGCATGTCAACTTTTTTTTAGCTTTGATTTCAGGGAAAAGTGTAACCAAGGAACAAAGAAGCATGTGTGAAAAGCAGGCTTTATGTCCAGAAATGACATCAAAACACTTCATCAAACAGGCTCTGTGAGGTACAACAGCTGTGATGTGAATCCATGTTCATGTATGTGTGAGTGAAAGGAGAATTTATGGCACAGCTGTTAATTGGATTGCATAAGACTGCACAGGTGTTGCTTTTTTTGTTTGTTGCTTTTTTTTGCACAACACCCTTTCCCTAATTTTGCTCAGGTGTTCCTAACAAAGACCTTGGTGAGCATTAATCTTTATTGCTGCACGACTCCAGCTGCTGTAAAAGTCTTGTGCTGGATTAGAACAGAGTGTACCATAAATGAACAGAGAGAGCAGTTCACACAATACATAACCAACAATATGGAGGGAAACCAGCTGAATTTGCAAAAACAATCATGTGTTGATGAAACCACTTACAGTGTTAATTAATGACCTGATAGTTACTTTTAAAATAAGTATGAGATGTTGAAGCAGATCCCCCTCACTTATAGGACAACATGGAGAAACTGCACAATTTATTTACCAATTACTTTTGTCTTCTTTTTTATTAATTCGATATAGTCTGTCTACAATTAAATCAAACAAAAGCCAATGCAGGTTTATACAGAAGTGTAATTTTGTAAAATATGTTTTGCTGACTGAGGAACTTCTTAACAGAATCAAACACATCTTTGCATCGTCGTACATTTTAACATTCACCAAAGTATAATATTTATATAACTATAAGACTTTTCAAGGGTCACTAGCAGCTTCTTTCAGTTAAGTGATTGTCAGTCCCGAATGGTTGGGAAATTATTTATTTGTAATATAATTTGTCTAAATTAAAGACTTCAGGCCTTTGTTACACTGAATCACAGAAGAATAACAAATACAGTGCAGTACAGTACAATACAAACACCTTTCAATTCTGTGCAGATTGTAGTTTTATTTCATTTATTTATTTATCTATTTAACTTGCTGCTGTCTCTCCAGGGCAAAGTAAACGAGGAGTCTCCTTTCGCCCAGTACTCAAAATGACAGAGGAGGCTTCAGGAGATGTCACAGGCCAGCAGAGGAGTCCAGATCTGCAGTGACGTCTACTTTCAGCACACACATGGTTTCTCAGGCTCCTCCTTCTTTACATAGCAGCTTTATTAATGCCAGTGGAATATTTATGCATTAGCTTTGACCTTTGACCCCTTCATGTGGCTGCTTGTAAATTCAAATAATTTAGCTTGTGAAGCTTGATCAATGACATTTTGCACTAACTCTTCCTTCATAGTTGTTGTTTTTTTTTTTTAAAGAAATTAGCCTAAAAGGTAAAATATGAAAGTGATGTTTTCTGATTCAATCGTATGTGTCCTTTGAAGCATTCTCTACTCTCTGTTGAAATTATTTTGGGCCATTGATTGTAACCACAGAAACTGTAATTGGGATGTACAGTAGTGCATGTGAAATATAATGTATATGATATTATTTATTGCAATATATGATGTGTATAATAATGTGTGGAGTGAGGCCTCCTGTACAGGCACAAGAGTGTTCAGAGGCAGAAATAAACTCATTGGTTGGGATATAATTAAAAAAATAACAGAACCCCTCCCCTCACCCTCATTTTAATATATTCATTATGGGCCAGCAATTCTAAAGAATAGATTTGCCATTACCAATGTCTGATCCACAACAACAGTCAAATACCTGAAACAGGTTTTTCTCGCTGTAATCATTCCAACCAACTGTTATTAATCCAACAAACAAAAAAAACCAAAAAAACATACTTCTCCAAGTGTGCAAAATGTATTCAGAAGTGTATTGATATAAGACTTTAATATTTAATATAGGTCATTTAAAATAGTCAAATCAAAAGCATGAATTCTAAAGTTGCAGGCTTTTTTAGCACCAATCTTTGTTGTACTGCAGCTCAGCAGCCTGACCTTTAAGACTGGGAACTAGAATTTAAAACATGAGGAAGTGAGGAAATGTAAAGTACCCTGCAGAAACATGACAAACTCCACATTTCAACTGCAGCTCAAAGCTAAGTTTTCACACTGTATCTCTTTACACATAATGTTGAGACATATTTCCCTGTGAATTTGTTTTGCATGACAAAACACGCTGAGCTGCTCTCATATGTTTTAAGTTTATGGCCTCCAATCCAGTTCAATATACAGCTATGTTGAGTGACGACTGAGATGCCCACATAGCCTTTACAAATCAAAAATCAAAAATAAATCATTCATTCAACATGTTTTTGCTCAGGGATTTCAATAAATCTTTGTTTTGAATGAATTTAATCAGGGTAATCATCATACAAATGAACCTCTACTGTGTGCGTTATTAAGACACCTTCAAACATATAAATAATTGTGATGTTCTCACAAATAAAATACATATTTTTCTTCAAAATATTGTTTTAATTGTGTATTTTATCTTTCTGCATCAGTGGGTTTTGTTGTCTTTGTCTCAGGTTATTATTATGCAAACTGATTAGGCAGCTGGTCATCAGGAGGACCACCCAGAAACCTCCGCACACCAGCTGTCTGTTGTCTTCACCTGCACTGTAACATGTCAGGTTTCCCTCAGAGAGATAAGTCAGACTGCAGAGACAAAGGAAGATGTCTCCAGGGCATGATGGTAAGGATTACCCAAAAAGGTCAGAACCAGTAAGGTGACTGGTGACGGTGGCTAAACTGGATGAGTGTCTAGATAACAAGAGGGGCAGGAAGAAGTGTTGACGTACAGGCCTGACTTGTTCACTTTACATCTGTAAATGTAATTACCTGAAATCTGAATAAAACTGTGAGGAAACCTTTCAGAATAAATCTGTTAAAGTGAGAAACAAGAAAGAAAAGTGGATGAACTAGATTTAAGTTTGCTGAAAATTAAACATTTTTTTTCTCACTTTCTAAAGACAACTATCATATTTGAAACATTTAAGGAAGAGTGTTGTTTTCATGGTGTGGTGCTACAATACACTGTATATAGAATGGACTTGCATTTTGAAGTGAGTAAATCAGCACTTGAACATCGCCATGGTGGTTGTGTGGAGCCTGAAGTGACCATATCTGGAAATGAAAGGAGAAGTGAGGACATGAATCTGAGGTCACTGCCCAATGTGTATGATACTAAACAAGTAAATATCCCTTTTTTTTAAGCCTAAAATGTACTTAATCATGATTTGTTACCATTTGACCACCAGATTACTAATAAGAAGAATTTATTTTAGCTAATGACATCAGAATGACAAGTTTTGAAGCTTTAGGGACAGCATCCAGTGGTCGTCAGGAGCAGGTTATTTAATTTTTTTTCTGCATTGGCCTAATTTTTTTTACACCCGATTGCCTCATCCATATCCATAAATACTCTATATACAGTCTACAGTATGTGAATATTGTAAAAATACTTTTGTATATCTCTAAACAGCTGGTGGGTGTGGATCTCTGCTTCAGAAGAGATGTCAAAAGAACTATAGTTAAAGATCTACCAAATAGCTGCTCCCGCTCCCTCAAACACTATGAAAGTAACTTTAAAACAACAACAAAAAACTTCTGAGTAGATTTTCTACTAGATAGATAGATAGATAGATAGATATATAGATAGATAGATAGATAGTTAGATAGATAGATAGATAGATAGATAGATAGATAGATAGAAAGAACACACACCAGGAAATAAAACACACTACTCAGGGAACTAGCAAACACCTATATGACCTAAATAAATAACAGATAAGCAATCAACCAAACAGAATTAGGCGTGTGCGTGTGTGTCATGTCATTTTCTGTGTGTAACAGCCAGCAGCACAGGTTGCCAAGCCGCTGCAGCAGACCTCGTGCTCGCTGTAGTAAAGCTGTTTACCTCCCAGCGCCACATTTCCTGTCATGTGATCGGGTCGCCTACGTCACAGTGACGGCGCAGGGGACGCAGTTGTGCATGTTGCAGAGTTTGAAGTCTAAGTAAGTCACCCAAGTGCTGCAATAAAAAATGGAAAACAGCGATAAGTGCAGCAGTATCACCTGAGAAACACCTCCAGCGGGTTCAACCGCATTTCACCTGCAAGAAATATCCCGACAGAGAAGACGGCCGATCGCTGTGGTGAGTGGAAAAATGTGTTTAAAAGCTACCTCCAGGCTTAAAAACTGGGATTTGACGGCAGATGTGCTCTGATGGATCACTTATGTGTTCAGGTCTCCAAAGAAAAAGTTAGTACAAACAACTCTGATAGCTTCTAAGATTGAAAATGTTGGGGGGGGGAATACAGATTACATTATGAGACTTGTAGTTTTCATACAGTGTCAACAAAATTGCCTTTGATGGTCAGCAGTGATTTTGTGCTGATGTTATCCAAGTTAGAGTGATATCTAATCACTGCAGTATCTGCTTTGCTGTAGTGCTTCCTCCACCTCTATGGTATGTTTTCTTACCCACAATAAAAGCTTTTCTTTTGGACGTTCTTCATTGCATTCATACTAATGTTAACACTCCCACATGGACTCGCCCTGCTGTAATATTTGTGCACCATCCCCTACAGTGTTATTCATGAGATCAGTGCAGCAGGCATTAAGTAAGATGACTCGCAGTCCTGTCCAGTCGCAGTTGCATTGTGTTATGTTGTAATGTAAGCAGCAGAAGTCTCTTGGAATAATTCTGCATGGTGAGCAAACCAACACGGAATGTATTTCCACAAAATATTTATGCGTTCCCTTCTCCTGCTTTTATCTCCTTCCTTCCTCCATATCTGCTTCCTTGGTACTGTCTCTATAACCCCCACTCAGACAGTCAGAGAGTCTCTTCACAGTTTCATGAGGACTAATCCTTTTTTTTTTCAGCTAAAGAGGGAAAGCGTGAGTGGGAGAAATCTCAATCATTAGTTCCACAAATCTTTTTTTCACACTTCTGCTCAGCGCACACATGGGGAATGTTTTTATCCTCATTCTCCATTTTTCTCTTATGTTGTTCACATTTGTGCTTCCTTCATCTTGCCACTTTCAGTACAGTGCCTTGCTCAAAAGTATTTAAATCCTTATTCCGGAAGTCAATGCAAGCAAAAGAGATAGAATACAGGAGAAGAAAATGATATCTCTGTTACATTGTATGTGCAGAACAATGGAAAAAGTAATAATTTAGTATATTTTTGTGTATTAGAAAATTATACATGATAGTAATGTTTGGAGTTTTTATTTATTATTTCTAAATTAAGTAATTTACAACACCTGCACACAGAACAATCTCTTTTCAAAATGGATTTAGGAGTTTAACCTGTGATTTTAATATGCCCTTTGCAAAGTAATGCTGTGATAACATCGGCACTCATCAGAATTTTTGAGTTTTCTGTTGGACCAACAGTGTCTTTCCAGCCTCCATTGCATTCACCCATCAGTGGGTGTATAAGGTTTCCACAGCGAGATACGTGAGAGTGTTTTTCACTGTTCTTGCTGAGCTTTCCTTCACACACACACACACACACACAGCAGAGTTACATCATTCTGCTCGGAGCCTCCAGCAGTTTCCTCCGGGTTAAAGTTACTCTGTCAGACATTTTTTCTCTGCCGTGGGAAACTTTGGGAATTCTTCAGTGTCATCAGTTTGACAAGAAGCACAGATAAATAGATGATGACCCACCTCTCTGTGGCCATTAGATGGCAGTCTGCTCCACCGCTGAGCCAGCACCTCCTCCTCTCCTCATCCATCACCATCTCAGGCTGTTTGATCTGCAAACATTTGCAGAGCCAGTGCCAAAATCTGCTTTTGTCTGTCTGCATGACTCACTGGTAATTTGACAGGAAAATGGCATTTGTCTTGTCACTTCCTCAGAAATCACTGGTGTGAAGAAGAGGAGGCTTAAAAAACACACACGCACACCCCAGGCGTTTATTGATAGGTGACTAAAATACAGAGTTGATTTATCAGCAGCAGTTTTTTCAGTTCATTGTATTTACTCTTCGGAAAGTTGGCTGTGGCTTTATGCTGTCCAGCTACAGAAATTATGTCATCCGTCAAAGCTGTTCAGTGTGGTATTTAGATGTCAAATGTGTGTGTGTGTCTGTGCAATCGTGTTGCCTCCATTGTGGTGGCTTAAATACATTTTCACAGTCACATTGTGGAGGTTTGTCACACTTTGGAGGATCAAAAGAACAAGGTCCCATAATGTAAGGCCATAAAATTTAGGCTGAAGATTCGGTTGAAGGTTCTTGTTGGAGTGAGTCCCCAGGAAGTGAGTGTATGTCACAGTAATATCCTCTGAAGTGTTGAAAACATGACTGTGTGTGTTTAGAGACGGCATAACAACTTTTGTCTTGTTAAAGCAGAGTTGATTGTTTACAGCTCAGAAAAAAGAGGGAAGAGAAATTGTTGAAATTGCTGAAATAGTTAAAGCAGGAGGGAATTATTCCCTTTTTTGTGCCAATTTTAAAAGAATGATAATTCCTGAAATGTTTGCACATTCATTCAGAAACTAGAGTAAGCATCCAGTTAGCAGTTGGAAACAGCTAACATCAGTTTGTGCAACGGTAACAGCACCTTCACAGCTCACTAATTAACACGATATATCTTAGTAAAAAACAGTAAAACAAAGTGTGGTCTCACATTGAGTTATGTGACAGACTGAACCCTAAGTCTTGGCGGGTTGCTTGGCAACCTCATGGTTATTTCTCATCTCAAAATGTCAAACTATTCCTTTAATATCCTATTAAAAGTGACTGCAGATGTAAGTTATATCTGCAATAATAGTGTTGATTCAGAGGTGTGTATGTGTGCGTGGAGGTGTGTTCAGTGGAGGTTGTGAATCACATTTTCACAAAGTGTGCTTGTGGTGTTGAAGTAAAGCTCTTGAACATTGCTCAGACTCTTTGCAGGCCTTATCGTCCTAGATTTTAACAAGCCTATCTGCTATCTGCTGTGCGTCACCACAAAGATGGCATCATAAGACGCCTTGGGTGTTCACTTTATGGCAGCTGATTGTAGAATATAGGAAAGACGCCGCTTCTCAGATAGTTAATCATTACAGGGTTTGCTTTAGTAGGGTGGGGGTTCAACTCACACTACGTGACTGTAGCACAAGGTAGTATACATTATATAAACGTCATAGTGAAAGCCTTTGGGAAACAATGAACATAAATGTTTGTTACACTTAACTGCAAAAAACAACACACTGTGTATTTGTATAATGACTGATGTGAGCACATTTCAGCTTGATTACTATGAAGACTTAAGTGATTGACCTTCTTAATGGACCAACCTTTAATGAAGCACTAATTAGACACTTGTTAGGATCTGAGAGCTCACCAATTATGCCCTGAAATAGACTTTCCTCTCATAAATTCATACACGGAACTAATAACATTAATGATGGCTCCATGCACAGCACAAAAACACCAGAGTCCTAATGCAAATAAATGTAAAGCAACCATGAAGTCATTACTTACATCTGAGAAATTAAAATGTTCTCAGTTGTTAAGAAGGGCTTCATAAAAACATTTGCCTGTGGTGAAACTCTTCTAAGAAACTAGTCATCCTTGGACCTAAATATCAGCTCCAGCCAGAAAAGTCAGCCTGTTGTTTTTTTCAAGAAGTGGCAGAGGTTCCCTTATGAAAAATAAATAAATACACAAACAAGAAAGATCAAAATTTCAAAGTTTTGATTCTGTGGCTGACACTGCCAGAAAGCATCTTGAAACTGGAAACAGGGCTGATAAAAAGGCTTTGGCAGACTGTAGTGAAGCATGTCAAGGCACAGAGAAACTCTTTTCTCCCCCTTTAAGACAAAAGAAACAAAGAATAGTACAGTATTGCAGAACATTTCAAAGGATTCAAACAAGAGGAAATCTTTAAACTGTAGTTCGAACTTAAAGTGAGCATACCCCTGCCAAAGCTGTATAATCACTGATATTTTATTTTGATAATAGGCTCCTTTCACAGTAGAACATTAGATTTGTCATGGAAAGCTGAAAGAGCTATTTAGGACTTGTCTTCCCAAAGTGAAAGTCTCCTTCATTCCCCCCACAGACAGCACTACATGACTCACAGTCAGAGCATTTCTACTTGTTGGATAGACTTGAATCACCAGTTCAAAAGATTTACAAGTGTAATAATAATGATGCGGTTCTACACAACGTTGACAGTATTGTACCCACTGTGGCAGAACCGTTCTAAGTTGCTTTTTTATTTAGATGACTGAGCTTCAAACTTTGCTGGCTGCCTTCCTTACAGTTGCAGAAGGGTGAAGATGACCAACGTGGTTCCTCAAATGTGTTGTTTGTGAGACAGATTTTAGTCACAGCATATGTCTGGCCCAGTTTTGAAATGTGCCCACATGTCTGCTTTGTCTACTGGGAGCGTTTTCTTAATCACTCACTGTAGCTCTGTGAGGTCTCTGCCTCCCTCTGCCTTGTCTCCTATCATATAAAACTAACATTAATGTAACAATGCACATTTCCAGGAAGTGCAAAGTTGTGTAATACCCTTGACTGCCACTAGATGCTGGCTCGAAAAATACTCTGGCTCTAATTGACTGTAATTCAACAATCATAAATTTCAGTCATGAGGTATTCAGTCAACAAGTCTTTCTGATGTCGTATGCTAAGATCAGATTCTGATTCAGATATACTTTATTGTCATTTTCTAGAGAAAGCACAATTTAAGTTTGCCCTACTTAAGGAGGAGTGGCCACGCTGTAACAGGAGTCACACCCGCCATGTTTAAGAGGGGGGGGAGCGGGGAGGAAAACAGTAGGAGAGAAGAGGGGAAAAAAGCAATCTCCAGAATTAATCTCCTAGAGGGGAGCTCAATTATGAATACCCAAAAAGGTCAGATCTCTTTATTAGTGATCTGGTGGTCCACTATTAGTAGGAAATAGTAGATAATAATCTTCAAAAAGAAGAATATTTAGTGGCTTGACTAGTTGGATCTCAACAGTGTCCTTTGGTTCAAGGGTCGGCACTGCCTCCTCACTCCTCCATTCATATCCAAATATGGTCACTTCTGACTCCAAACAACCAACATGGTGAAAATCAAGCACCAGACTCCTGACTTCAAAATATGTGTCCACAAACCAGCAGGTGAAATCATGTTCGTCCATTCTATATACAGTCTATGAACCAGAAAATCAACAATTAGCTATAATCTGGTGTTGCTACGTTTTGCCTCTGCAACGATGCATAATCTTCAGTGTCAGCATTGCATCATTGAGTGGAGAAATGTCCACGCCTGTAATCGTCACATGCCTAAAATCTTGTTTTTGATAAGTTTAGTATGATTTAAGTTAATTACTGCAGCTTATTTTGTTGACAAATTGACAGTGTGCTTTGAATTGGATACCACTCTGTTGGTTGCATGTGTTTGAATAGCTTCTCTTTCACAATAATGAGCCCTACACTTTCTTTCACAGTCAGCTAGTGTGCACCATATCAAGACCCTGTAGCTGATGTAACCAAATGGGGATTCAGCCATTGCTGATTTTATGATTAAATGTATGTTTCCTGCTGTAATATGTCATGTATGTAGTGAGAAACACATTACATGGAATTAGTTTGCTTTGAGTAATTTCCACAAAGATATTTTATTAGACTACAGAAAAGCATTAATGACCACATTACTTCCTCGGCAGAAGTGAAATGGCTTTGAGACATGTTGCATGTTCCTCCTTGTTAAGTAACCATTAAATTTTAGAAGCAGCTATTATCCTATTGTCTATGCAAACTCAAGCTTCAGATAGAATTGTAGGCGTCATGAAAGAGTTTCCTGTTAAGATTTCTGATTAAAAGGCTGAACACAGTTTGTTTGCCACAGCCTGTACTTTCCCGTCTCTTTCACTTTGTCTGTAAACACCACATCCTTTTAATGTTGCTTGAATGTGTTGGGTAATTTTACATCTCAAATCTTAAAGCCTCAAAGCCGAGGATCTGCCCTCAGCGTTTGAACAGCAGGTCCTGTTTACTGTTGGGTATGGTGAGTGGCTCAAGCTGCTTGTCCATGGAGACGTGCATATTTGGTTAAAGCAGCAGCAGGACAGTGATGAGCATCATGCATGATTTATAAGACCGCTAAAGGTAGAAGAAAACAATAAAAATGTCACACTACCTTTGATAAAAACGGAAAAACCTGCCAATATACCTGGGGAATAGATAATTTAGCATAAGTTGCTCACTCCGATACAGAATCCAGGCATCATGCATATTTGATTAGGCAAGATGTTTTTGTATCAGGGCTATGTTACGCTGGCAAAGAACAAGTCAGTGTGACATGTTTCCTTACAGAATTGGGAATTCCATGAAACACCGGAAGGCATGGTAACAAAAAGTTCAGACGTTGGCTCCTCTCATCACCACACAGCTCAGCAATCATGACGTGAAACTGGTATTACTAGTGGATTGACTGCTTTTGGAAAATAATAGAAATGATCAGACCTCCAAGACTGATGTCAGGGATTCTTCCATCTGATGAGCAGGCTCACTGCTTTGAGAAGGCACAAGTTAGTTAAAGGCAAGAAATTTGCAAGAGATGCATAAAACTTTGCAAGTTCATGACCTCACCACTAAAAGGTCAAATAGTAGGTCTTTTTGCCAGGTTTATTAAGTTGCATATATCTGTTTTGTAAATCTGAACAGGCACAGAAATGGGACACAAGACTGTTGACAATGCTGAAGTGAAAAAATGTGCAATACTCCCCATGGCCACTAGAGGCCGCCGCCAAAAAATCTCGGCTCCAACTGACCCCAATTCAAAAATGGTCATTTTCAATGCTGAAGTGATCTGTTAAATTTTTCCCACAAGTCATTCTTATGTCTTTAGCTAAAGTCAGCTCTTCTAATTTGTGATCTGGTGGTCCATCGAAAATAATCATTAAGTAGATATTAGTCTTCAAAAAGATGAATATTTAGTGGTGTGGTTAGTTTGTTTGACAGGTCTGGTCTTCAGTGAGACCTGCTCTGAACTTGAGTCCCATACACATTGGGTAGCATCCTCAAGTTCAAAGGTTAAACCCCCCTCCTCACTCCTCCCTTCATATCCAAATGTGGTCACTTCTGGCTCCAAACAACCAACATGGTGGTGTTAAAATGCCAAACTCCTGACTTCAAAATGACATAAATATTTGAGATCAGCTTGACTTTTTCACATACAGATCAGGAGAATAAAGTAACCGTAACAATTTCACTGTGTTTTATAATGTTTGTACATAAATTAAGCTGAATGTTAGATCTAATTTACTCTTACAGCCTAGAGGGAAGTTTAATAATCCATGATGTGCTTTGACTTCAGCTGACTAACAACAGATCCAATCGATTCCTCATATACACATCTCTGCTTCAGCTCTCCACATCTTGTCCCCCCCAGCTGCTGCAGCTCGTAGCTGACAGATAGGAAGTCAAAGCTGGACAGCCGAGTGTAATAACCTTCTAAGAGCTAAAGAGCACAAACAATGCTAGAGGATTAACGTATTTCTTTGCTCTGAGACTTAGAAAAGGTGACAGCGTGCTCCATTAAAAGGGTAATCCACCAAATCTATACATCTCTACTTGGACTAAACTGTCCACAAGTATAATAAGGCCATATTGATAGCGTAGGAACATGTGATAAGGGTTATTGGATGCTTTCATTTTTAGCTGAACACCTGCATTATAAACTAGAGGTGTTGAGATTGAAATTAGTTTTCAGGTTGGCTTGAGTAAGGATTCAGTGTTGTTGGATTTTGACTTGCTCGGCAGTAGAGACTAAAAGTCAAGTCACCTTGACCCTTGAATTGTGTGTGTGGGTGAAAATGAGTTTGGCCCGAATCCAGGATTTTAAAAGGGACTTATCATGTCCATTTAAATCTATCTCCAGAAGAATGAAGTTGACTCCAAAATAATGTCAACACCATTTTTTTTATATTCCATATATTCAGTTGAAAATAGTATATCAGCAACCTTAGGGAAATGTAGTTGTTATTAACTGTGTGTGTACATCATGGCTGCCTCATGTGTGTTTTTTTAATTTATTTGCTGTTAGTTGTGCATGTCCTCATAAATGAATGCTACTCTTTCAGCACATTACTGGTGGTGGTATCAGAGATTAGGCTCAGCAGCCGTTTTTGATTATCACAAAAAACCCTTTAATGTTTAAAAGGAAGTTTTGCGGGGCTCATCTTCCTGATACCACCTACAATTTTACCAGTGCTGTTTTTTCAACCATCTTTAACATCAACAACAAAAAACTTAGTGTGGTGTCATGATTTCACATTAGGTTACGTAAAAGAGTTTCTTCTTTTGCTTCTTCTGTCACAGGCACTGCTGACTGCATCTTCATCTGCCCTCTGGTGGATGTACTTTTTGAAAACAAAATAACTAAGCTAGTTCGCAAACAATGACACCAGTGTCACAGCTGCTGTCCACGTGTCGCTGTCATGAAGGAACACTTGGAAAAAAAGCGATCTAACCCCCTTAACTGATTCTGCACACTGACAGGAATAAATAAATCCTGATTGGGAAACAAACATTTTTTTGGATTAATTTGTTTGTCAAAAATCTGTCCCAAGTTGTACATATTAATATAAAAAAGCTGTAATCTTATAAAGTACTCCCCAGTGTTGTCAAAATCAACACTGGCCCCCATGTATCTCAGTGTGATGGTAGCACTGAATACAGTGTATCGAGAACCACTTTGTACCAACCTCAGGTTAATCTGCACTGTATACCATTTCATGATTCATCCTTTTTATTTAGGTCTAAAGAATGTCTACATATTTAATCTGGCTTTGAAGATGACACAACACATCTTGTCCCAGCTGCTGAGTTTGTGTTTGTTGTATTAAGTTTTATGAGCCTGTGTGGGCAGAACACACTGTGATCAGGACTTATGATCAAATCAGTGAATCAAAATAGTAAAAGTAATCATGTGCTTTTCTGGCTGCATAGAAAGGCTTCTTAGTCTTTGAGGCCTTTGGCATGCTCCTATATCCATCCACTATCAGCACATGGTAATACAAGGTGGTGCTGATGAGTCCTTCAGATAAGACTCTGAGTAGAGCCATATTTAGTTTAAATGTTTATAGTTTAATCTCAAGGAGATTTCTTAACAGTTGTTGTTTAAAGTGATTCTGATTTGCCATGAAAATTGGATTTGAATGGCAGAAATCTCATATTTTAGGATCAGTTTCTCCTATTTGTCTTTGAAGCTGAATCCTTTTTTTAGTATACTATAATGTTCATCCTTTTAGTAAGGTTGTTTTTCATATCATTGAACGACACAGTGTGATGAATGTCACTTTAACTCCACTTCTCTATTGTGCTTTTTGGTTTCAGCTGCTGTCTCACTGTCGCTGCAACTAACCAACCTCAATGTCCAGGTTTGAGGTAAATATGATCAGTGGCCTACACACACACACACACACACACACACACACTTGCCTTTGTACATAACATCCAAATATCAGACTCTGCAGATGTTTGGCGTTGTCTTGTCTCCATTAGATGATGACTGTTTTAGACTTAAATTTCCATAAAATGGCCATAAAACGTTAATTACCTCAGGGTTTAGTTCAAAGTTAATAGAGACTAATGGAAGGACAGTAACACACTAATCAAATTAATTGTGGGAAAAATGGCTTTTAATCATGTTTTAATCTTTATGCAGAAGAGTTTGATTCATAGACTATTAAATTGTATCCTAGTTAGAACTCCTAAAAACATTTCAAAAGTCTTTCAACTTTCTGGCTGTCAGCACGTAATCCTGCAAACAAGTCATTCTCTGTCAAAGCTTACTTCATAGTTAATTATGTAAATTTAATCAGATTATTTCCATTAGTAGGGTAATAATAGGGATAATTCTAACAGCAGATATCTAGTAAAATATAAAAAACATTTTTATTGAAGCATATGTTATTTGTAGCTTTTCTACATTAGGTTGTTCTTTCTTTATTTGTAGTATTTTCTAAATTTTGCACTAGGGATTTCAAATTGGCTGAGATGTTTTCTTAAGTTTCATGTGTTTTCTCAAGTTGCAGTGTGGTGACCTATTTTAGCCAGTGTAGTTTTCAGAAAACAAACAAACAAACAAACAACACAGTCCACTACCTTTTAATCACCAACCAGACCCAGAGCCAGACCCAGACATTTCTCTCAGTTAGTGACAGAAATAAAAAGAACAAATCAAAGTTAAAGTCACTAATTGTGCTCACAACTAGTGGCTGAAAAATGATAATCATTGCAGATTTAACTATATTTTGGTTGAAAGTAAAAAAATCCGCTTCCACGAAAGCAATTTTCAAATCTGTTCTCGACATTAATCAGTGCTTTGAAGTCAGCTCAGTTTTTAATGTTTGCACACAAAAAAGAAACAGTGAATAAACTCTGACAGCTCTGTTTGTGGAGAAACTAGGTTGCCTCCATAGATTGTGTATAGAATGGATGAAGCTAATGTGCTGTGAGCTGTTGGTTTATGGACTCCCATTTTGAAGCCAGGAGTTTGGCATTTGGTTGTTTGGAGCCAGAAGTAACCATATTTGGATATGAAGGGAGGATTGAGGAGGTGGGTCTGACCCTTGAACCAGAGGTCACTACCCAGTGTGTATGTGACTTAAGTTCAGGTCTGGTCTCATTGGACACCAGGCCTGTCAATCAAACTGACCACGCCCCTAAATATTCCTCTATCTAAAGACTAATATCTCAATTAATTCTGTTTTTGTTTTTTTTTCTTTTTCCGGATGGGAGACTAGATCTCTGATAAGAAGATCTGACTTTAGCTATGACTTGTGATTGAAAATTACAATTTCCGAGTTGAAATCAGTTGGAGCTAGTATTTTAGATTCAGCCTCCAGTGGCTGTCGGTTGTATTACACGTTTTTGCACTTAAGCATTGGCTTCATTTTTTAACCCTGGTTGCTTCATCCATTTATATATACAGTAGATATACACATAACCATACTCGTAACCTTTCTGTGTAAAGTGCCTTGAGACGACATATGCTAGAAAAGCATTCTTCTTGACCTCGACACTATTAAATGTTTGGTGCTTAAATAGAAAATGACACAAGGACATTTGCAACAAAACACTGTGAGGCCTAAATCCTTAATATATGGGTAACTGAGGAAGGTAAAAATCCTCTACTCTTCATTCCTGCTTTCTGATTTTATTTAACTGACAGATAAGTTTAAGAAACTGAGCCTGAACCTGTAAACCCCCACAGCTTTACCTCTGGTTGCTAAACAAGTTTTAAGAGTGTTCTTTGGAAGATTCCAGCTTCCATGAATACATTCGGTTGCTGTCTGCCTGCAGAGTTAATCATAACACACGCACACACACACCTACAGAGAGGTGTGAGAGGCAGACGTTTGATTTGAGGCTGGCTGTATTTATGGAGCGATGCTAATCACGCTCGTTGCACCTGCGGGTGTCATTATAAGTACAGGTGAATATTTCCAGCTTTGCATCAGAGGAACAAGCTGCTTCTGGCTGTCAGCTGTGACACATATACACATACACACACACAATCGCAACACATCCATTGGAAAGGTTTCTACAGCTTCCTCTCCTCTCACCATTATGTTGGATTAGTGTTCATTTTTCCATTTATAAAAACAGCTTTGACTGCTTTGAACGCTCTCATGAAGGATCCACATGTCCTGATGAAATGCACTTATCTCTGATTACATCATCATGGGCAGAGAGTGTCTGCTGCGTGTGTGTGTGTAGTGTCTCCACTGTGTGCGAGCTTACCTTTGTTTTACGCATGAGAGTCCAGCATATAGATGAGTGTGTTGTGTGAAGTGCAGAGCAGATGGGAGCCCAGTGGACTGCGGGACACCTGTGGCGGTAAACTTTGGATTTATGTCGCTCCATGTTCAGAGCAGCACGGTGTCTGGCCGGCCACAGTCGGCACTCATCATACACACCAACACACAGTGCGTATCAGGTGCTGCCTCCTGAATAGTATAAAATCTTCCCTCCGCGCTGTCGACGAGGAGACGCATCTTTATTTATTCTGAGCACAAAGCTGAATCCTGACCAGCATTTTGTGTGTTTGTGTGTGGAAGCGGATGATTGGTTGAAGGTGTCAAGAACCAAATCACAAGGATCTGTACAAAAGCTCTTGATTTGTTGTCATTAACACAGCAGTCTAATTAACTGACTTTCAAAAATTAGCACGAGAGAGGCTGAGATGTATTATTAGCAGACAAAAAAATCAAATCCCAATAGAATTAAAATTAAGAAGAGATTTGATGGAAAGGCTACAGTAGATTGCAGATCATCTGGATTGTTTTTAGCAAAAATAAAACAGGTTGTCTCAGCTCAGACAGATTTCTCGTAGATGCTCTATATGAGTGATTACTATCCACAAAAGGTCACTGAGCGGCTGAGGTTTTTCCACCTCTCCTCCACAGGAAAATCTGCCTTCCAGCTACGACTGAATTTGATTATTTGCTTATAATTAGGTAAAGTCCAGTCCTCTAACAAAACAGTGGACAACCAAGAAAGGCAAAGGGTGATAAGACAAAGTGAAGCCGCTGATAAACTCTTGAATATACTTAACACTGGTAAACAAAAAATAACAACAAACTTCACTCACCCACTCCTCACAAACAACACCAGTGAGCAACTGATTATATTTCAAAATAAATGCCTAAAAAAAATATTAACATCCTACACCATATTTCAGTTCATAATGGTTTTAACTTCTAACTTTGCTGCGTTGATGTTGAGGTGCACTCACAGCAACACATCGACTTATCTACTTTAATATTCTTCCCTTGCTAAGTAAAGTTCTTTCCTATATTTTTTTTTTATAAAGATGTCAAACAATGTCAATATGTTACATCATTATCCTCCTCCACTTCTCTGGATCAGTTCGTGGAGGCTGCAGTGTGTGTGTGTGTCTGGATCATAGACTGTGTACAGAAATGGACGAAGCAACATGGTCCCAAAAATGAGGCCAATGTGGAAGTGAAAAAAAGTGCAATACCCCCGATGGCCACAATTTTTTAATTATGAAACACATTTTTTCCACAAGTCATTCTGTGGTGGTCTGAAAAACAAAAACAGAAATATTTAGGGGCATGGTCAGTTTCATTGATGGGCACTACATGTCAGAATAGAAAGAGATGAGACAACTGCAAGGTACTAAACACACTCTAAGTAGGTTGAGCAAGAAATTAGCAGACAATGACTAAGTTGTCTTTTTTTTCAGGTATTTCAAAGTACATTCATTTTCTGGCTGAATGCTTTTACTATGAAGTAGTAGCAAGGTTATTCTGAGTCTGCATTAAAGACTGTCTTTCCACACTCTCCAAATTATCTCACAGCAGCTACATTTGCCTTGTAAACGTAGAAATTCCTGCTCACACCAAAAATGTAATTAGTTAGTCATATTCAACTGAATATTTGGTTGTGTTTACAGTGGACAGCACTGTGAGGCTGCACCAATGCACTGTCTGGCTTTCAGATCAATGGAAACATGCTAATGCTAACCAGGTAGTTTACCATGTTTAAACATTTTGTTTAATTTGTTAGCATGCTAGTATTGCTAATTACCATTAAACACAGAATACAGAGGATGTTTGTAAAAATGTCATGTGTTTTTTAAGCATCCAGTCCACACAATAATAGTTTAAATTTGATAAGGGAGCAAATCAGTGGGATTTATCTTCCCTTAAAGTCACTACAGCATTTCACATCAATCCATCTAATAGTTGTCGAGATATGTCAGTCTGGGACAAAGTGGTGGACCGAAGTCAGATCAGACTGTTGATGCCATCTATAGAGATAAGCTGATAAGTATTTGGGAGCAAACTGTGAGTTTTGCATCGTGACAACTTTGGTTTTGGTCTTGATCTCTCACAGATTTCATAAATAAAACTATGTGTTGGATTTTTATATTGTTATTTTGCTCAGCTCATCAACAGGAGACATGAATGAACTCACATCTGCATCCACATATGTTCATGCATTTGAGGTTTGAAAATGTACCTATGTTTTGACTGTTATGTAAATGGACGAAGCAAATGAGTCTCAAGAATGAGGCAAGTGCAGAAGTGAAAAAAGTGTAATACTCCCGACAGCCACTAGATGCTGGGTCCTATTGACTTGAATTCAAATTTGGCACTTTCAGTCATGAAATGCTGGATTTTTTCCACAAGTCATTCTGATGTCATTAGCTAAAGTCAACTCTTGTCATCAATGTAGGGGCGTGGTTAGCTTGATCAACAGGTCTGACCACCAATAAGACCAGCACTGAACTCAAGTCTCATGCTCATTAGGCAGTGTCCTCAGGTTCAAGGGTCAGCCCTGCCTCCTCACTCATCTCCCTTCATATCCAAATGTTTGCACTTCTGACTCCAAACAATCAATCAAATGCCGATCTCCTGGTTTCATAACGCAACTCCACAAACCAACAGGTGACATCACGCTTCTGTCGCCCATTTCCATGTACAATCTATGGTTTTAACAGTTGTTTAGTATTTAAAAGGAAAGTTTTTATGTATAAGTCTGCTATTTTACAACAGATTTCAAATATTCTACGGGGAGAAATAAATCCGAGTAGAGGTACAGAGATTTTTTTAAATACATTTTTACAATTACAAAAGTTCTGGAAACAAGTGCCACTGCAGGACATTGTATTGACGTTATTGTGCACTACATGCATCTGTATTGAACTGTGCTGCGATGCGTCATTACTCAGGACTTGATACAGCAGAGGTTTGGGGTTTGACTCCAACTGTGTTCTGTCATACTGAGCTGAGCATATGACAAGTATGTGAGTCATGAGCATTGATACAACACACTGTTAACAAATAATGGAGCGACGGAGGGAGGATGAGTCTCTTTAACTCACTGGTTTTTAGAGGCAGAGGCCTGCCGAGAACCCGCCATCCCCATCTGATCGCACACCAGCCTCACTGCCTCTAACTCATTCTCACTTCCTGCGTGTGGCATGGCGGGAGATCAGCCAGGTGAGAACATAACCAGCTGCTTCCTCTCTGCTTCGATTAACTGGAGAGAAATGTGTTTTTCAGGGATTTAAAAAAAAAAAAAAAAAATCATGTTTATGTGAACTAGAAAACTCTACCTAATGTCATCTGAAGAAGGAAAATATCTGATCAGTGGGAGTTTTTGTTGGGAATACAGAGATGGTGTTTGTTTGACACCAATCTTCAGTCAGTAAAAAAACAAAATAAGATGTCTTTCTTTACCACAGCAGCCAGTTTATTATTAGAGTAAATTAGTTACCACACCCAGGTGCAGATGTTTAAACCTCAAAGCCAGCAGCGTGTTCACAGTCCTCGACAGTCGACTTGCTCTTGAGAGTAGCTGTTTGTAGATATCATGGAAACAAGAAACCCAGCTGTACCCCTTCTGTTTCTAATGGTCATGCATCATGTAATAAGCTGAAAACATAAAGCAGGAATGATGTAGTTGAAATAGCCGATTAGCTAAATGAAAAGATGGTAACCAATGCATCTTCATATTTAAGCATTATCAGATGCGAGGGTGTGCTTGACAGTGACTTCAGCAATACTAACGAAACTCGGTGCAAGCACCTCTTTCATGTCCGCATCACTTAGTGTCGAGACAATAATGATGATCCAGCAAACCCTCGTGTGTAATCATACTTAATTATACAACTATTACCAACAAAATGAAATGTATACTCAAAATGTATTCATACTGTGGGCATTTTGCTCTGAAAATGTAAAAGTGTTTTGCTAGTATTCTCTCTGTTTCAGTGGAAATACATGAGATCTGACATCAACTAGTCCGTGTATGCCGGCCAACTTGGGCTTATGTTTTCTAAACAACATGATTTCCCAATATTGAATACCGCACGTGGACTGATAGTTATACTTCTGCTGGCAACTCAGTCATTTTTAAGCTAACAGGTGCTGTGACAGGGGCTGATCGTTTCTGCAATAAACTTATATTATTTAAAATATAGACAACGGCTTTCCAGTGTTGGCACCAGAACAAAAATCTGTCTTTTAATAAATGTACCAGCAGATGTTTCATTTCAGCAGGGGCTGTGCCACTCCAATTAAACGTTAGCGCCGATGCATGTGGCCAAGCAGCAAAAGTAACAAAAGTAACCTATAACATTGAACAGGGTTACATAATTACAACCCCACCTTTTCGGGGTTTTTTTCGCTAATCACCTTTTCGTCTTTGTTCACCCATTCATCAAAACCTGGGTTGCCAAATAAATCCGAATTGACAACAAAACGGTCCATTATGCAGGGTAACAAAGTTGACAGCGGCGGGCTTTTGATGCAGGTTTCAGTGAAACGGTTCTTGTTGCCATGGAAACCACACAGACTCAGGCAATAAGATAGAGTAATATATTCAGTGATGAGGTATTTTTCATTTGAGCATTGCTACCCATACTGTGTTGCTCATTTGAGAACATTTTGAATGTCTAATTGACCAATCAGATTGCTCAGTCGGATCTACATGTTGTATAATTTAAATAATTCTGTCGAAAAATTGAGAGTTGGTAGCTGTGTGTCAGAAAGAAGTCTGATTACTGAACAGGTGCATGTACACTCTGGTTTACATAACCTGATTCCTCAGAGTAACCTAGTTGCTTCAGTGCATGTGACCACACTGCAGCATCAGAGGTGAATTTTCTGTGAGCAGAGTCTGTACAAAATTGACTGTGAATAACCTACAATACTTGTCAGAACAGCTCACATCTAAGTAAGAAGTTAGAAGAAATTGCATTGATCTGTGTGAAAGTGACTCACTACAGAAGCACAAAGAAAGAAAAGAACTAATAAAGTAACTGAGTGTTACAGAAAAAGTGTCTTGAGTAAATTCCTGGCCAAAAATCAATGTTAATTTGTGCCAAAGGTTTATTTATTACACGGCCTTCATCAGCAGAGGAAGCAGACAAGACGGAGCTGTAAGTTTAAACTTTTCTTAAAAGATAAGCTTCCTGTTCTGAAACTGCAGATTCCTCACTCTATGTCCTCTCACCTGCTTGTTCAACAGGCACAAGTACAGATCTTGTTAAAATGAAGTCAGACACAAAGTCATTTTGATTCAGAGACTTTTGAATTTCAGATGTGGCAACCGGTCACATTTTAGCTGCCAGGAGGTTTCATTTTGTCGACTTGTGCGTTGCTCAGAGAGCTTCAGAGCCCCTTGTTCCTTACAACATCTGATTGGAGGGTCCAACAGTTTCCTTCAAATCAACCATCCAACACACCTACACTTACTTCTTGCCATGATCTGATGGCTGTGTGGTGTGAGAGAGGAGACAGGATTTGAACTCCTCTTTAAATCTTGTTTTCCTGTCAGTTTGACTTGTGACACACTGCAAATGTCTTCCATTATCGTCATATAGAGGACATTCCCGACAAGGTCAGAAAACATGTATGCATCAGTGTCATGCCGCCGCAATACAAAAGCTGAAGCTGTTTTTTATTGACTTGGGGGATAATAAGTGGAGGTAAAAGGCCATCTGAGATGATGGGTTTGTATTGTAGCTTGAAGTGAACAGCAAGCCGGAAAGTCATGTTTACTTTTTGATGCCTGACAGCACCAATCATGGAGCGGAGACTTGCTGGATGGCAGATCGATATCCATCAGCTCTCACTGAACTCAACTCCTAGAAAGCTGCTGAAGCACAAATTACCGGGAAGCTTGGGCTCTGGGCTGACAAAATGGACATGGATTTTTTGGGGTGTATGTGTTTTACAAGCTACCTCAGCCTCATTTGGTCCTTTTAATGTGATGAAGTCCACTTTTTTATGTGCTGTTTACACAGAGACACTCACTCACACAGGTATACAGTTGTTTATCAGCCTGCTTGCCTTCCTGTTGTTCTGTCACTGTGTGCCACATCAATGGATATTAAATAGCTTAAAGGGAAGACACCCAAAAAAAGCCATTTTAATGTTCAGTGAAGAAGGCAAACTACTTATTTAGTGTCAAATGTGAAAAGTGTTCGCCTGCTGTATCCTTGAGGCAGATGTCACATGACTATAGATTCATTGTTGATACACTGAATTGTTTCTAATTGCAACTGTAAAATAATTACAGCCTTTGGTTTGTTATGGCTTCATGTTAATGAGTGTTATTTGGACAATTAAATCATATAATATATGAACCCTTCAACGGTGATGTTTTGCAAACATATGGCGATCGTAACTGTGATTAGATGATATTTCAGAATTTCTGTTAGACATTAAAGTCTCATCTCTAATGTGTTATTAATGCATCTATGTAATTTGTGCCAGGGTTTTTGAATATATTTGATGTGTAATACGCTCATTACGTTATGCAGCTAAATGATACACACTTCTAATGATTTACACAAGACTGGAGAATGTGTAGGTCAAATGCACTGTGGAAGATTAAGCAGGGAACTAACAAACAAGACTGTGCAACAATGCTCGCAGCTCCATCCATATAGTGCCATTGCAATAATCTTCATCTGGTATAATGTTTCCCATCAGTTGACTGCATGCAAACATTTGCTAATGAACATGAAATATAAAGCACAGTCTTATGTGTTGCAAATATTTAACCAAGGACCATTATTTTAACACAGGACTGGGTAAATATTGGACTAAGAACATGCTGGCTTAAGTGAACCCAGTAAAAGTGGCTAAAAACAATGAAATGCAGAGTAAAAACAGCCCATCAGGCATTATTTTTTAAATTTTATATATTTTATTTTATTTTTTTTACCCAGTTTGAGGTTAAAACAAACCAGACTTCTTTAGGGTGTCCAGTTGGTCTTCATGGGCTGCATGAAATTTCACATCAATCCATCCAAAAGTTTTCAGACATTTCACTCAAAACCACCAATATCATCCTCATGGTGATGTTGGAGTTGGAGTCACTTGCTCTCCAAAGTCGATATGATGAAGTCTGTGAACAATGAATGTCTGTACACATTTTATGGCAGTCCATCTGGGTGCTGTTTTTTTGGTCTTGGCTAATTTGATTGAAGAACCAGCATTTTGTGACAAAGCATGCATACCACTAGTACCACCTCGAGATGTGTTTTCCATATTAAGTGTATCTTATTGATTTAACTCAGATTTAATGCAGGAACACCTGTTAGTATAATGTAACAGTACTGCCAACAAACTGCAGCCTCCTTTAAAGTCTAATTAACACCTTCTCTGAAACAGCTTCGATAAAAACTGAAGCTTTTAACCTGTATCACATCTTTGTGGATTGGATCAGACAACAGCATCTCTCACACTCTTCCTCTTTGGGCTGCAGGGTCGACGGGAGTCTCTCCCAGGGGTCCACCAGGTGGTCCGGCGGCGTTTCTCAGGCCCGGTGTTTCTGCCTCCACTGTGGAGGAGACACTCCTGCCAGGATCACCCAGGTGACACCCGGAGACCGTCTGCAGCACATGGCTTGCCGCTCGACCGACTGGAAGTGCTGTACAGCCGAGCGTTAGCCAGCCACGATGAGCACCGGTCAGTGATGCACACATATCTGTCTGTGTTTCTTTCAGTCCATCTTAATGTGATTCTTCTCCTTTGCTTCACATTGATTCCTTCATTGGCTCTAAATGGTTTATTTTTGAACAGATTCAACAGGAAGAAAAGTTTATCTCCTTGTTTTGCATTGCTGAGTTTTTGTGTTTACTTTTTCGATAGACCAAATTGGTACATATACCACAGATAATATGGAGATATGGTTTGTTCGTACTTATAGTTTTGTGATACAGCAGAACAGTTGGAGAAGGCGACTTATTACAGTTCAGGTTTTAACAAAATGTTTTATCTAGTTTTTTTTCTTGTTGTTAAAACTGGTTGCGTGTTGAAATTAATGCAGCATTTTTTTCATTTGTGGTTGATGTGACACATCTATGAAAGTCTGTTGTGTTTGGAGCATCTGTTACCTTGTGTTATCATGAGAATCGAGTGTATCAGGCTCAGCTGCTGATATTTTGTTGACCAGTCAGTGTAATGGAAAATTCAAAGTCAAAGATTTCTTTCTTTCTTTCTTTCTTTCTTTCCTGAGTCTTTGTTTTGTATTGTTTGGTGTTTGTTTCACTGCTGGTGGATGCAGAAGAAAGAGCAGCCTTTTCTGTTTGAACACCTGAAGCTTTTCAAATGACAGCGAAGGCAGCAAAAGGACATCAACACAAAGAAAGGTGGATGTGTGTTGTGGTCTCAGATGATAATGAAAGTCGTCTTCAAATGCAACAGCGAGTAGAAGGCTGTCACTGGCAGGTCATAGGTGTGTGTGTGTTTGTGTCTCTTCCTATCCACTTGCACCTGCATGTCCTTTCTCTCTAAACATTGACCAGTTTTCTCCTTTAACATTTAGAAGCATCACTTGTGTGTGCACTGTCAGTCAGACATTAATAATTGAGGCTTTTCTTATTTCAAACACAAAAAGCCTTTGTCTCAACAGCTTGTTAGTGAGTGATAAAGTCTTTGGACCAGTAATTTGGTAATTTGGACCAGCCTGTGTTGCTTTCCTGTCATGCTTATAAAGCTAACTTTAATTAAATGTGTACCATGCAGACCTTTCAGCAAGTGTTGAAAGAATTGCACTCTCCACATTTTATAACACTGACTACACTCTGTTAAATTAAGCAGCACTGGACATTAATTACACTTCTTGATTACAGAATTTTACCATAATCAGAATCAAAAATGGGGTAAATTCATTAATACCAAGCACAATTATTGTTGTCCTCTTGTTTAGACATTTTATGATCACTCTAAACACTAGCGTAACATCATGGGTATAGGCTCTAGCGCAAATATATATTTTTTATGCCCCCACCCCCCGCCTGAAACACAAGTGCACCTCGTGCATGCTACACGCAGGCACGTGCACACACATTGACACACACACGCACAGCCACTCAAGAGAGGTTAGGCCAACGCTAAACGTGATGCTGCGTTTTCTATTCAATTTTCATCCACTTGCTTTTTTTTCTTGCTGAAATGACAAACAATTCACCCCACACCATCACGACTCATCATAACTGACAGGGATCAACTTGATTGGACAAATGCCAGCCACTCAGAGTTATCTTACCGACCCGCCCCAAGCTATTCTGTTCACAATAACGGGGCAATTCTGGACAGCTGCTTTTTTTTTTTTCTCTCTTCCTTCATGGGCCCTTGATGGCATCTGGGCCCCAGTGCAGCTGCACCGGTTGCACCGTCCATAATCACGCCACTGACTCTAAACACCCTAACAAATTGAGAGTAACTTTCATTGTCATTATTTTTATTGTCAAGGGGTCTGTTGTTAGCTTTCATGATTAATGAACTGAAAATGTTTCTCATTATCAGTCCCTAAAGGTCAGACGTTCCTGAGATGCTGCATTTAGAAGTAGCTTCCTGTTCTATAAACTATGAACTGTACTCTTGATACTGTGAAGGTGCACCCAGTTAATACTACTTAATAGACTACAGTTTTTAATGGTGTAGTTGTTTGTTTTTAGTATTTTACTACTGGACATGCCAGAAAGTGCTAAAACTGAGTGGACTACCCTGATGAAAAAGGGTAAATTGAATTGTGTAAAATGTCCATCACAATTTCCCAAATCTGTCTTTAAGCCTTTAAGCTTCACACATGTCTCCCAGCATTCAGTTTATTGACAACAGACATTTTTATGTTGTTTTTTTTTGGTCATGTCAGTCTTGCATACTTGCAATCAATTCTAATTAACAAGCAGAGCAGTACCTGCCAGAGTACAGACAGCTACAGTCAGGACAGTGTTGTGTAGTGTTGGTGTTTGACAGTAAAGACAGAGACAGACATGTAAACAGATGGAGATGCCAGGAGGACGCAGAGTGAGAGATGAACATGGAGAGTAATGAGAGAGAGAGAGAGAGAGAGAAACGGAGCAGGGAGGAGAGCAGAGGGAGAGACCAGGAGGAGAGAGAGAGAGTTGGTATCGACTGAGAGGCTCACAGTGGATTCAGCACTCCGGCTCGTGGACAGCAGCGCAGCGTCATGCGCTCTGCTCTCCGTGCGTTAACGTTCTGAAGCGCGTGGGTTCTTCCTCAGCCTCACAGACAGACCCCTCTTCTGCACGCTTTTTTTTTTTTTTTGTTAAATCCTCTTCGCTTTGTTTTGAGACGTTTATAATTAAAAACTCGTTGTTTTTTTTAAAAGAACACAAATAAACAACTAAAGTAAAATATGGAGTGCACCACGCTGAGCAGGGAGGGAGCAGGACTCGCCAAGCCGCCCAAGCATCTGTGGCGGCAGCCCAGGACGCACATACGGATCAAACAGCGCTTCAACTCGGACACCGAGCGCTACCTGTGCCGCAACCGCACTCTGGAGAAGCTGCGACCCGGGCTGAGGAAACCCCGCTTGTCCTGGCCATCCTCACTAAAACGGTAACCCCCTGTCCAAACTCAACACAGGCTGAAATCGCGTAATTGTTTAACTATAAGAGAAAAACTCCAAAACTTATTTACCATTTCTTCTTCCGTGTCATGTTACGCACGAAGGGAAATGCGTACTAATAGGAAGATGTAGAACCTATAGACAAACCAAAAGCCACGAAAAAAAACCTGCTTTACATCACAGAAACATAATTGATTTTTATTTATAACTTTAATGAGGATGAAGAATTCATTTGCATTAAGCACCAGCTGTACAATTAAAATCTCTATAGGTGACGACTTCCAGCAGACTGTGCGTGGAGCTGTGATTAATGATTGCCTAGATGTTATTATTATCACAGTTACAACGTGTAGTCTGGCTCATCAGTCTTTGTCGCCTGTTGTAATGATGCAGGAGAAAAGTCTGATGTTGTTGTTTTTTTCTCTGGGTTGTTTGCCACTGAAACCTCTGCTGAGATACATAGGTGATGTTTATCTGGGCCTTTAGAAAGACTCAATGGTTTCCTATAAGAGTTGTGTGATTAGATCATCAGAGTCCCTTTAGTGTCATTATATTTCTGATGCTGAATAGCTGAACTGTCACCTTGTAAACACTTCTGTGCTCTGTGTGCAAATGCTGCTGATTAAACCACAACAATGGCAACAATAGCTGATACAACAAGGGTACATCTCATCCCTCACGTTCACGATATTCCTCTTAAATGTGGCTTAAAGTAACTGAGGTCAGAGCTGTATTTTTGGTATCAGCCATTGCACCTCACAAATTTTTCCTCTGTCCATAGACTGATTGTTCATCAATGGCCCTGTTTTGTTGTCTCGAAAATATTCACTAGATCTTGGCCTGGAGTTCAATATACTTAAAGAGTGTTAGTCTGCACTCTGGAGTTTTCATTGACAGAGGTGTCTGTGGTGGTGAATAGCCATTGATTTCCAGTGACTTCTTGCACAATGTTGCCTCAGTCAGTTTGTCCACAAACTTCAGTGAACAGTGCTGAGGGAAAGTTAACATAAATTGCACCCAACTCCCTGCATCCCCTGGAAGGTTTCATCACTGATGTGTTTTCTCAGCAGCTTTATGAGAAGTCAGTTCACTTATATGATGTAATGTTTGAACAGGTGTTGTTAAGATAAGAATAAAAGATTATTTAAAATGTAGAGTGCAATGATAGAAACTACAACGAATACCACTGCACATGATGTGACATGACATGATAATGATGAGGATGATGAACAGACAGGTATTGCAAGTGATAATGAAATCAGTCCAATAGTGTTTCCTCAGTCCAATCTTTGTTTACTCCTTATGCAGAACAGGGTGGAGTTAAAGTGTTTGATGGCCACAGGTGTTAAGTGCTTCCTGTGGTGTTGTGCTGTGCTGCACCCCGATGATCTCAGTCCACAAAGATGTTGACCTTTTGATGCTGTTCTTTAGATCTCACGGGTCATTATCAGGGTGGTTAATGTTGCATTCGTGGAAAATATAAAATGACGCACTTTCATGCAATTACCTGTTATTGCAAGTTCAGAAAACATGCAATTAGTAAAATGGCTTATTATCTTAGTCCTGAATTTAATCTGATTCTCAACATGTAACCAAATAAAAAAGTAATGGTTGTAAGTTTAATCATAATATACTTGCAGGTGCTGGATTTAAAAGCCCAGGAAATAGCACTGTGTGGTAGAGTGGGTGTCTCCTGCAGAAGCTGCCTACCTGTTCTCCAGGCTTTGGCTTTATGTTCTGCTCCTTGCACTTTGAGGAAGGATGGAGGAGATGTGAGGGATGGTTTAGCTAACAGTGAACTGCTCTGTAAACCTCATCAGTCAGGGTGGTGAAAGGCTCTCACTTCCTCTCCTTCCTTGTTTTGTGCACAAACATTGCCAGGGGTAAGATTGATGACTGGTGTTTGTACCTCACCTCTCTTCGTGTTATTTCACCATTTTTAGTTTGATAAAAGAGCTGCGAGGATGTGCTCTGAAGAGAAAAAGACAAAGCAGTGAGTTTCAGACTGTGGCATTAGTTCAGATAAATAGATATTTTTTTTCAAAGGAGCTTTGTGAAACTTTTTTTCTTGAACTTTAATATAAAATTGTCTGTGCACAGATGTAGTGCTTTGCAAGTTCAGTTCCTACAATTCTGTTCCCGTGCAGCACACACACTGAACCTCCACATTTGGACAAAGGCAAGAAATGAAGAGAAAAGCTTAAACATAAAGACCGTAAAACATCTTTCTGATCGGCCGCAGCCGGGCTGAACAAACATGAAAACCGCTGTCAGCTCAGCTATGCTCCCGAGACGCCGCTCGCTGTCAACAAGCGATGCCACGGCTCGCTTCACCTCACAGCTTCTTCATTCACGAGCTGGAGTGCTGTGTTTTGGCCCCCTGGTAGTGCACCAAGAAGATAATCACCATAAAATGATGAGAAACTGCAATGAGGAGATATGTGGGTTAAGGTCGGGACTTTTAAGTCCAGCGTGCAACACTTGACGGTCTTTGAGGGTGACGCAGGGTCATTTGTTCTCCTCTTGCTTGTGTATTTTATACATGCTTTGCAACAGAAAGTGAACTTCACATGTGGTTTGTTCTCAGTTGCCTGAGCTCATTGTTTGGTACGGAAGCGCTGAACTGCCACAGATCAAAAATAAAAATGGACCAGTATCTCGTTATAACGAGAAAATTATCTCGTAAAAACGAGAAACTTTTCTCGTTATAACGAGATACGTTTTCTCGTTATAACGAGATAAATTCGTATCTCGTTATAACGAGAAAAGTTTTCTCGTTATAACGAGATAATTTTCTCGTTTTAATGAGATAAGTTTCACGTTTTAACGAGAAACGTATCTCGTTATAACGTGATAAAATGACTTATATTGTTGCAGAGCACTGATAGAAGATGTAATGTGGCTGGTTTACACAATATGATTAAAGTCTCAAATTGTTGACTGTTGAACTCTGTTCAATATCAACCATGAAGACACAGAATTCTTCCTTTCACTTTCCTTTCAACTGGATATAAAGTTTATTAAATTGGGCACAGGACACAGCGCAGGTCTCCCTCACTCTCCGGAGTCTCACCAAAACAAGTCCGTGTTGAAACAAAACAAAGGTGTGCAGCTCCGCTAACGTACATTTAAACAATAGCTCCTATTGTTACATAGACATGACTTGATTCTGCAGCTACTGCACACAGTGGATGATATTGTGATAAATATGCGGACGCTGAGAAGGATTTTAAAATGCACGAGACTGTACAGGAGGAAGAATGAGTCCGATCCTCTCGTGGTAGGGTCCTTTCTTACTGATCAGCTGGAGGCAACCGAAAACGTGAAACTTTTCTCGTTATAACGAGATACGAATTTATCTCGTTATAACGAGAAAACTTTCTCGTTATAACGAGATAGGTTTCTCGTTTTAACGAGATAATTTTCTCGTTATAACGAGATACTGATCCATTTTTATTTTTGATCTGTGGCAGTTCAG
>OOFC01021602.1:0-34917 GCA_900323345.1 Pseudochromis fuscus
TGAATGTGCCTATTATGCACTAGTCTGCAGTATGAGCTTTACCTACGGAAGAAAAAGAATAAGAAGAAGAAAAATCTTTGCGAAAACAATAGGGTTCCCCGCACCACGGGTGCTGGGAACGGCGCTGCTGCTTGCATTGCGCCGTCCCAGCCCTCGCGGGCTTGGACCCCTAATAATTTGTGAACCAAGCCTAACTTTGACTTTGGATTATCTAGTCATGAATATTTAATGTCCTAGAAAAATAAAAACAGATGCTTTAAGGAACCGTATCTCAACTTGATCATTCTCACTCCCATATTTACCGTATTTTCCGGACTATTGAGCGCACCTGTCTATAAGCCGCTATTGAATTTATTCAAACAGTTTCATGTGGTCCACTCTGACCGGGTCTGATGTGACGACGCTAAATGTATCACCGACATGGAGCTTGCTAGCTTGTAAAAAGTGAACAAGCTTCGTACCGCGATACATGAGCCACACCGGTGTTCAAGCCACTGGGTTCAAAGCGTCGGAAAAAAGTATCGGCTTATAGTCCGGAAAATACGGTATATATTTTTCAGTACAAGGAGCAGTGGAACAATGTGCACAACTGTTTATGAAATATTGGCAACTGGGAAAACAATGGTAGTGTCCTGCAAATCTGGGTAAATCTGAATTCTGATTTCAGATAATGCTGAAGTATGGGACCCGTCACTCATCATCCACTTCTCTTTAATGCACTCTGACATGACCGCCTCTTTAACAGGAGATGTAACAACAACAAAATTACGATGACTTTTGTAGTTGTTTCTTTACCGTTTTACAGCTCTATGACAAAGACCGCTGTCATGTGTAGACACTATCATATTGATCCACGGATGCAGCCACACGCATATATCTGCTACTGCATTAACACAGAGACTTTCCACTATTACACATTGACACACTTCACTAACCTGCTACTCTGACTGAATGTATGTATCACTTCCTGAATTCATAATCCCTGTAGTTGAACTTAACAGTGCAGGGGTGTAGCAATGTCTCCTGCTTCAGTCGCTATTTGATCATGAGAAAAACGTGTGTGAAACATTACAAAATACTACACATCTACATAGGCTGAAAACACATGCACAAACACCTCGAGTTCCACTATCTTTGTCCTTTGGTACCTCTTAAAAAACAGCCTTGGGTTGTTCTTCAACATGACTGGTAAACAATTAACTGGAAGATTATTGAGCGACCACGTGTGAAGGCTGGGCCTGGACTTTCTAAGGCTTTTAGGAGTTTTCATCAGTCACAGGATACACTGCCTCTGGATCTCAACTTGACATGTCCTACTTTCTTTTACATTACACTTCTAAATATGATTTATTGTTTTGAAGCTGGTTAATGTGTAGTCAGCAGGTTCTGTGTGATTCTTGGCTTGTTGGTGATTAACTGTGGGTGAATTTGGGAGAAAGAGATTGATATGATATCAACGTAACTACAACCCAAAGAGAGAAGGCAATGACAGAATCTAGGGTGAGGAGATAAGGAAGATCAATGATGGCAGTTACAAGACAGACCCAGCTACTGCCTGTAATACTCACACTGGTCCAGTTTTAAAAATATAAACAGAACCACTTGTTCTACACTGAAATAAATACGTTTATACTTGGTCTCACCTTGCAGCCCTCGCAGGCATGGACTCCGTAGTGGTAGCCTGAGGCGCGGTCAGCACACACTCGACACTCTAGATTAAGCGATGAGGAGGAAGATGAGAACTCTTCCTGGCTTGCTGCCACCCCATAAACAACAGACGACGGGCTGGATGCTGGCGTCAGGGCATCTACAAAACACATGAGAGTGGTTAAATACGTCACAGAACTACTGTTACTACTACACGAATACCCAGTCTGATGAAGGGTCCTCATCTCCTTATTGTCAAGAAATACTGAAATCATTTAAACTGAAATGGAGAACAGCAGGAAACTGCTCAGCCAGTTGACATTCATTACATGTTTCTACAGATTTACATGTCCAATCGGGGCAAATGAACCACAGATGGAAATGACCACGAACATTGTGTTGGCTAGCAGGTACCTAAGATCGACCATCTGATGAGAACCACTGGGAGAAAGACAACTCCAGGTATGTGCTGTCACCCCTATTTGTATGATTTACCTGTGATTCTCTATGATGACACAACAGCGAGAAACTGTTTTGTAACCTCGTGTGCACTGGTCCATTCGAAATGTAATGTAACCATTGGCCATAATTTCCATTTCTGTTAAACCTCAGCTGATGTTTTTTGCTATGTTCAATTCTATATTTCAGGCACAATGTAGACAATTTAAACACTATCAGAAAGGTATAAAATACAGTGTTTTAGCCCACAGTACATAAAATACAAATTCTTGTCACTGCTATAGGACAAAAAATCAGAATGAGAAAATAAAAAAATAGTTTGTTAATGATGCATTTCTACTGCTTCCTCTGGAAATGTACTAATAAAGTACAGTTTGACCTCTTTACTCCAACAAAGACACTCTGTTCCATCACAGCAGCTATTTACTAAGAGATACTAGCATGGCATCTGTGGTGTGGTGCTCATCACAAGTATAACAGTATTATGTAGCAGTGGTGATCTTTCTCATGGACTACTGGTCACACGGTTTGCCATGAGTTGCCAACAATTTCCTGTTTCCACCAAGTGAAGGGAGCATGGTTGGTTTTCTTGGTACACAAATAGCACAGACAAAAATGGTACAAAACAGTGGCACTAAGTCAAGCCACATGAGTTTAGGCGAGAGATGCCAGAACGGGGATAAGCAGCATTTGGCAGCGAGCTGAGTTCTTGCCTGGTGCAAGTGCACATGTTTCAACTGAGTGTAGACAAGAAAAGCATGTCACTGTTGCTTGTGCTGTTGTCTCTCACCCTCTGTGCCCTCCTAAACATCCATAAATCCCAAACACCCTCTCACTGACTTTTCCATGACATCATCAGTTGTTTTTGTGGTGCCTTCTCCATGCTCTTCCTACTCCTTTCTTTCCTCCTCCTACACTCACACCCTCTGTATGTATCTTTCTGGACTATTCACAGCTTCCCTACTTGTTGCATAATTTTATTGCAGCATAAATTTCCTGAGCATGCGTGTCCATTCAGGAGGAAAACACAGCAGCAAAGTGGATGTTTCCTGAGAGGTTGTGCACGGTGGCTGAGGAATGTGTGAATTCCTCATTGGATATGGGGCGAGGAAAAGGGCTAGAGGGGGATTGAATGAGGTAAAACTAGGGAGTACATAAGATAAGAGTGTTAGAGTAAAACCGAAACGAGGAAGAAATACTGAAAGGTATGTGCTGAAAAATACATCAAGACATTCAGTAAGTTAGAGATAGAAAAAGACAAAGTTATTAATAAAAGGGCGACTGCCCAAAGGCATGAAAAGTGGGTCAGTCAGACTATCTGAGTAAAGAAAGGGCTGTCAAGGGATTGTAGCACAGCCATGTTGTAGATTAAGGCAGGAGGTTACATAAGCCAAAGTATATGTCCCCTCTGAACCTTGCTTTAGAGTAAATTAGGGATTAAGGGGCTAAACTGAGGGACCCCTGCGCTGACAACAACAGCAACAGCAACAAGATTACACTGAGCTGCTGGGGACACTTTAAAACTTTGAAATGAGAGTGTGGGAGCTAACCCCACTTTGTCATCTGACTAGATTATTACAGAGAAATGAGCCTTTCTGTTTAAATACCTAGAACTGTAGAACCTTCAGAGCCATTGCTGGAGGACTGGTATTCAGGGACATCAAAGGAGCTAATGGCATCGTCGTCGATGGACTGGGAGATGTCCTGGAGCTCCTCCATGGCACCCATGAAATCGTCGTCAGCACACAGGGGGCTGTCCAGCACCGGGTCCTCCAGGGGAGAAGGGGGATGGTAGTGACTCTCCATGTCGACCATTGTGGTGGAGGAGCGGGCTGGCGGCACTCTCACTCATCAGACTACAGGTCAGAACAGGGGGAGGGTGGAGGAGAAAGAAATAAAGAGGTCATGAACACACAGACATTGGCATTGCTGACTACTTTTGCTTTGATCATTTTAAAAGTTTGACCTGATAGTGCTGAATGCAAAATCCGGGGATCACCAAAGCACATCCATCAACATATAGGCTTTTGACAGTCTGTTGTGATAAACTGAAATATCTCACTACAGAAGGAAACATTGTGACCTGCTGGTCAAAAATTCTGTGCATTCATTCTCTGGACACTATGAATGCCCATACAGAGTCAGGCTGGCCATCCAGTAGCAGTTTCAATTTGTCGAGTGGTTGATTGACAGACTAACAGGCCTAAAATTGATATATCATTATCAACATCCACGCCACAGAGTTAGACTCCACTATCTTTCAGTGCACATGATTCAACACAGTTAACACATTTAGGCTAAAGAAGTGGGGCTGATGCAACGCAGGGCACATCTACACCAACAGGTGATGCACGTGGGTCGGCAGGGCATGAAGGAATGCAGGACATGGAGTATCTTATGACACAACATAGGCCCCATCCAGGCCCCTCAGCTCTTAACTCCAAATACAGTAACCATATCCACATAAACCTCATAGCGCTGCAGTAAGAGAAAGGCCGAGGTCAGAGAAGCAGAGTGAGGCACGGACATATGGAGGAGGAATGTAGGTCACTGGGCTGCAATGGGAAGGCTGGGTCTGTGGTGGCACATGACACACTGCCATGTACAGTGGATCGATGAGTTTCTGCTGAATTGCACAGTGGGAACTGACAGGCGCTATGACGTAACCATAAACATGCCTTGCTTAAGAGTGGCCAAAGAAACGGGACTCACATCGCGTATTTAAACTTTATACTTCCACATGTAAACTGGGTCAATCTTCAGTAAACCCTCTCCATCAGGTCCTGCAAAGAACATCAAACAAGGCGAGGCAGAGGGTGACAGTGGGATGAGGGTGGCTATATGACTACAGCTGCTGGTTGTTCTCAGCCAATCCACACTTTAACACATGACTGCCTTTCGTTTAACCTTAACTTGCCCCGTGCGATGTGACGTACTGCGGCTATTTGAGGAGAGACTGCTTGCTCAAAACGCTGGTGCCCTCAGTGCTCTCTGTGAGTCTATTTTAGTAAGCAGAAATGAATGATACACCAATGAACTTGCTGCTGAGGAATAGTTTTTTGAATAGAGTTTTTCTTGAGTGCAATATGCAAACAAAATAGATTAAATTATAATGATTTAACTCCTTTTTCATGGTGTTGTAACTCTTTAAATAGCAGGAAATACAGCAAAGAATCCAAGGAAGATGCTCCTGCACTGAAAACCAGTACGCCAGCAGGCTAAGCATTAGCAAATATGTACGCGAAAGTCATAGTCTGTGCTCTGGCAGTTGGAAGTTATGTACTCTCTTTATTTCTTAAAGACTTTTGTTCACTTACATTTGGGGTTTAAGGCTATTGACAACACAGCAAACCACATACATACATCCAACATCGACAACCAGCAGTGCTTTTGGTGGGGTTTAGTTTAGTGAAATTACTACATGCATTAATAAAAGGTCAAGAAGCAGAGGGTGGAACTGATGGTAAAAACCTTGCAGATTCCCACTCATTAAAAACACAACATGAAAAGAGGCCTGGTGTGTCAGCAGGCAGCTTTACTGAGCTACTCACTCTACAAAATACTTGTAATTCTGAATGGAGGCAGTGTTAGCTCTGCTAGCACAAAGTAAACCTCTTTAGCATTCAGCCTCTAGCTCCTGACCCCCAGGTCTTCTTTTAGAGGACATCCTGTTTCATACACTCGCTTCACTCACCACTGTCTCATTACAATACTGCTTCAAGGGGAAAAAGAAACAAGCTCCTTGGCTACAGCTTGAATAGGATCTATAGTATCTATTCATGTAAACCTCCATTAACTTGCACATGTAATCTAGTTGTAAGATGAGATGAGTTTGTGGTTGTAAAGGTCAGCTGAACCTTCTAACACAGTCCAGATATGGATCAATCTGAAGTGGACCAGGTGACAGGGTTTAGTGTCAACACACCCAGGACAAGCATGACTTTTTATTTTAATACCATACAAAACACACAAGTCCTCTGCTGAACTCATGACCTCCCAACCACCAGCTACACAGGGATGGACCGAGCTAACCTCATGTTGCCGCCAACATACACCAGAATGTAAACACACAGAGCTGATTAGCTGCAGACCGCAGAGGTCTAACGGATTGAGATAGAGGAAAACAGAGAGACACAGGGGGTGGACAGGAATGTCAGTTAAGCTACATTACAGGCTCTTTATCAGTGATGTGTGAGACAGAGTGAGCAAAGTGAGCAGAGCGAAAAGAAAACAGCGGTTCCTACGGTAACAGCAAGGCTTTGTTTCATAGGTCAAGACCTCTCTTGTGCTCACTGAACCAAGCCTGCTGAGGGCACTGTGGACACTGGATGGAAGATGAGCAAGGTCACATGTGTTTGTGTGTGCGCTAAGAGGTTGGAGCAAGGGCCCGAATGGGAACACTGAAAAAAAAAAAAAAAAAGACCGCCAAACACTGAGGTCACCATGACAATGCCCTGGCAATGCTGACATGCACGTCGTCCTTTCAAATCAGAAGCGGCAGGTGGGCAGCAGGCATGTGAAGACAGCTACAACCAACTCAAATCAAAGAAATCCCATTATGGGTTTGCTGCAAATAAAAATAGGTTAAATGTGTATTAGCAATCTGTACCCATAATCACCCGACTGGATGTGCGAGCTGCAACATAAATAATCCATACAGTCTCATGGATCTCTGCTAAGCATTGTCACCCAGCCCCCAACATTATGCTTGTCAAGACCCGCATTAAACAGACAGGCCGGGAAACAGCTAGTGAGCTCTCACTGAAGCAGACAAACACGATCTGAACATGACCAAGGCATGTAGACTGCTTCCTGTACTCCTCACAGGAAAGGACACAATGAAATTTCATCAGTTTGCACAGCCAACTGAGATCTTCAAGAAAATTGAGGACAAAATCCTGAATACATCCACACGCAGCACACTGTTCTCTGCCTGCAGCTGATTGTGAAGAAGTATAATCATGTAGCTTCCATGATAACTCCAAGACATCCAGTCAGGCTCGAAGCTACTCAAATCCAACACAAATGAGGACAACAAACCTTAAAGAGTGTGATGACAAAAAAAAAACAACAATTCAGTTACAGTTGGGAGCAGTCCAAGATATTAGAGGTGTGTATGGGCTTGTCTCGCCAAGGCGTGGAAAAAAAAACATTACTGACAACAGTGTAGTACTTCCAAGTGCAGGAGAACATACCTTGGCAATGGAAATACTGAAGATAAATACATTGTTCACATTCTGTTTGTCAGTTGTGTTGAAATAAAATCATCACTGGTGCCAATCGATAAAAAGTTGTTTTGTCATTTTGTGGAATTTAAAAACCCCATAATACCAATAAGTAAACAAAACACTCCCATCCTACCTTAACTTCAGCCACTGACAATATGACATCCAGCAATTTGTCAGAGTTTGTCTGATCATTTAGTGTGTGTGTGTGTGTGTGGGTTTGAGAGAGAGAGCGAGAGAGAACATGGACCACAGGTTAATGTTTAATCCATCCATCTTGTGGTCTGAGTGCTGACAAGCCTGTAAGAAGAAAGGGTCGCAGGGGCATCATGGTGGTCATAGAGAAGGAACATGGGCTGATGGGGCTGTCCCACCAGCCTGTCCATTTATTTGAAGAGTTCACTTTATGTGCTCAGCCTGGACCATGCCTACAGTGTAAACACTCGAGTGAGCCCTTATCACTTAGGGACTGATACGCTGGCCGGCGCCCTCTTATCGTTATGGAGATTGACCAAAGTGCAGCCTGTGGAAGTGATTGACATTGGACTTTAGCTGTAGTCTCTGACAGATGAGGCATATGATAGCCAACAAATCATCCTGTTATGAGGTCATTTGCCTTGTGATTTCAGGGTCAATGACAGCTAAAAGGCATAAAGCAAATTCTGGATGCTATTTTTAGACTTGAATGTCTGCACCATTGTCTTTGGAAATTTTAGCAGCCTAACTTTAAATCATGGATAAAATATTTAATATTTTACTGATTTCAATAGTATAACAGATATTTTCTATTTGTATTAATTTTCTTTCAACCCGTATTTCCTGTTATCGAATATGTTTACTGCCACATAACAAATCCACTAACATGTTCCTAGCTCCTTTCTAAATGAAAAGGTCTGTCATTTGAGGTAACAAGATGAGCTGTTGCTTCGGCTGTCGGCGTATTCATCAACCCCTACTGCACTGGGTTGAGAAATAAAAGTTAAGTTGCATAAACCCCGGTGGACTCCGACCTCTGCATTGACAACGTGTCCAGTGTCAAAATAATAACGAAATGGTCATACACACTCACAAGAGACAAGTTCCTACAGTGTAACCGCACTGTGAGGGCAGCAGGGGCAATGTGACAGTGTATCACGTTACCTAAAAGGTCTACGCTAACCTGACCCTTCACACCGGCTGTTTATAGCACAGCATTACCTGGGGGAACCAGTGCCTCCCTGCATACATGTGTGTGTGTTGTGGAGTTAAAATAACATAAAAACACAGAGTGACAGTCTCCATATGAAGAAAACTTTTTGATGGAGAAGCAGTTACTACCAATAGTTGCCAGTTTTGGGGCAACATCAAACAAAAAGTATCTAACTCTATGTACTGATCCTGCTGCTATTAGCTCCATATGTTTTGTTTTTCACATGAGATCAGGTATTGTTAGGTTTACTTTACGATACTTTAAGCCCTCTCTACCATAAGTGTTCAATCAATAAAAGTATCTAATAACCTCTTAAATACCAGAAGGCAATAAGATACAGAAGACTTGAGACAATAATCTATGTAATGTTGGAAAGTACATTGTTCACTATAAAGATTTTACAAATATGGCTTTGAGAAATGTAACAAATAAAGAGGAAAGTAGAGGATTTGAGCAACGTTCAGTGTGTCAGCAACAGTAAGGTTTCAGGGGAGAAATGACACACCTGCAATATAACCCTGACCTGCAGCACAGCCACAGCTTAACCAGGTACTCCAGTGCATTCAATGTTTTAACAGCTGAACCAATGGCAGGACTGACCCTCATAGTTCTCGGCTGTTAAAATTGCTAATAGCTAACAACGCTGTCCTTAAGCAACACCTCAGTTCTGTGCCAAATGCCGGCTGCTGGCTGCCACTTTGTACTTATTTCCAAATCAGTCATAAGGAGCACGCTGGCCATCGTTACAAAAAACTCCCTGCAGTGCATCCAAACTATAAATTTCAGACTGGGGAAATTGCTTCAATCTCTTCCAGCTGCTTTTATCACCCCCCTGATATGGGGCTGAGGTAACAAGAAAGCAAGCAAGACTTGTTTTTATTAAACTAGGCTGACTTATTCAGTCTGTATGAAGTCTGACAACCTGTATTACCTGTGTTGCCTTTACTTTTTTATTATCTATGCTACTGTTGTACTGGATTTATTACATATTTTAAAGAGTCTTTTCAGTTTGTTCACAGAACAAATGTGTTTCTCTATTAAAAAGTTAAATTACTATGTTGGAAGTTCTTTGATTTCAAGTTAAAGTTCAACCACAGGAAGTGAGATATCATTTACATTTATGAAAGACCATTGTCAGTGTATGCACAATGCAGATTTCAGGTTTCTATATCACACTTGTTAGTTGCCTATTTTACCATGTCTCTAAACAAATATTTGAATTGTGGCTGATGACCTTTGGCAGCTATCTAACGTCAAACTCTGCACATGTGAAACCCAAACATCTACTAAAACTGACATTTACCATGACACATTTTTGAGGGGTGGGGGATTTTGAATTATTCCAAGTTATTGTACACTCATGTACTCGGATGCAGTAACTGCTACAAGGCTCAACTGTCCAGCATGCACAAAAATAATAAAAGTACTTATATAGTATTTTCCACAGAATTTATATGCAATACTTATTAACTAATCAACACTAACAAGCAACTAACAAGCAAAAAATACCAATGTGTGCTGTTTTGCTTCATTAGTGCACATTTTTCTTTCTTTACTGACACATCTATTTTTAACTACAAAATAATGTCACTTGCTGCACCTCCACTAGAATTAACTATCAGGAAGGTCTGTACTTTCTACTTCATGTTTGTTAAGAGGCGTGCTCATGAATTTCACAAAAACTGATAACCTGTGGATGTTTCTCTTAAACAAACCAAACCTACATTACAGCATTGCTCAGTAAACTGTGTACATCCTTAGGGTGTAACAAACACAATGAACATACTTCCTGCCTCCGACAACTTATGTAAAATTATAATCCTGCATTACATCAGTTTTTAATGAGCAACCAGTCTTCTTCATCCTGGTGCATTGCTGCAATTCTTGATGCACGACCACCTGTAGATCACTGGAGCAGCCTGACATCATTGATCTAAATTTACACGTGAGTCCTCGTGTGTGCATGAGACAAAACAGGGACCCACTTGTACAAAAACCTCTCCACAGTATTTTTAAAGGTATAAAATGCTACAGAGTACCTTTAAAGGAGTTTCTGCATTACTGAGAAACAAGAGTGTTTCAGTGCTGAAATCACCAAAAACTGAGATGAGAACAACATGAAGCTGCAAGCATTTCTGCCTGCTTAAACAGCTGTGTGTATCTTATTTCAGTTTCCAGCATGACACTGGAGTCCTGAGTTCCCCTCTTTTGGCTGCCAAGCCAGCCTACATGTTTGAGGGGAGGCCTGCAACACACAGGCCTGGTGACAGAACAACACTAATTTGCTACTGTAGTCAGATCAGTGAGGAGGACAACGGATCAAAATGTTCTTTTGGCCTCCTACATGCAATAAGTCAGCGGGAGCTGTTTGTACCAAATGCTCAAGGAGATATTTGTAGTCACAGGACACATTCATCAGTATATACTAAATATAACCAACACTGTACATGTCAGCTACACAGCTCACTGTGCACAGATTATGTCGTTTTTCACAGCGCTACAAAAAAAGGTTGACAGAATTAATTTCTCTCACACTGGCAGAAGCAGGAACCTTCACCAACGGTATTTGATCATCTGTGACTTTTTAAAGTGTCAAAGACCTCCATTACATCAACGCAAGCAAAGCTGTCGTCAAATGAACGAATACTCTGTCTGAGCTGATGAGCACAGATGAAAGTGAGCGGGCCTTGCCAGTAATATCATTAGAGTGGAGGAGTGGACGCAGGGATAGGTCACTGATGAGGATTTCTACGTCCAGGCTCACATGGACAATCTCCAACAAAGCACCTGGTCTCCTCCCATCATGATGCGACACTCGCATAAGCAAACCAGTCAAATCCTCCTGTCAGGTGCCCTCTTGGTTCAACATATTAATTCACCTCATACACACTGCATCCATTCCCAATCATTAGCACAGACAATCTCCTGCCCAGAGCTGCTTACTGTAAGTCTGGCTGGAGGGGCCTCAATCCTATTCAACCCAGAAGGACTTTACCATAAGGAAGGCTCAAGAGGAATAGACCTGGCTCAGATGAAGGTCAAATCTGGCTGATAGAGGACACGAGATGCACAACAAACAGACCACAGGACAGGAGTGACTACAAACAACCAGTGTGTGTTGTGCTAAGATCACTTTAGACTGAAAATAGCAGTGTGTAATCAAACTTTCACTGGCGTGGGTGTGTCACTACAGGTACCAGGGAGCAGGTGAAATATGATCCAGGAAGTTCAGTTTTAAATAACACAACCATCAGTTTAAAGCCTTATCAGATGCCACAAAAAGGCCAACTGTCTATAATATGAGGAGGGACTTTACAACTTTGGGGAGAGTTACTGCAGTGGCAATTATTTTATCTGCCAACGCTGAGGTAAACAGTAGGAACATACCATTTCCATTACAAGGTGTTTGATTTGATCAGATATTATTGCATCTTGCTCTGGAATAAGTTAAGGAAAGTTTTACTTTTTCACCAAAGCTCAGAAAGGATCCCTGTTGGGTCAACTCAGTGGCCTCGATAAAATCAGTCAGACTGTGGCATTTGGTGAGTGGTAGTGCAGGTCCGAATTCCTCAGTCCACTTCACCCTGTGTGTGTGAGTGTGGCAATTTTGTCCAAGTCAGTTTATCTCAAGCATGGCCTAGTGATCAACAAGCTTTTGAATTCAAGTTTCCTTAGTTTCAACATATGTTAAAACAGTTTTTTATTCAAATACAGCAAACCCAGTCTGTTAGGATCTAAGACTGTGACTTTCACTGCCTTTCCACCATCTTTGATGCAGGAACTTGAAAAATAGGTCAGTGGAACTATGCTGCTGCTGCCAAACATACTTCCACTATATTTCTTAACGGGCCCATAACAAAGACAAGACCTAAAGACTCGACACTGTTCAGCAGGAAAGAGAACCTGAAAGTCCTGTTTGAGGAGCAGAGGTAAGAAAACTCTTCCTCACACTCTGTTCCTGTCTGCGTCTCTCCAGGCTGTGAATGCAGCCAGGCAGAAGCTGATTACAGGTCTCAGGTTCCTGAGGAAAACACTGTCAGAGTGCTGCAGCTCAGTCGGACAAAAACCAACAGTGGAAAAAACACTGGCAGGACGAGTTCCCCAAGGCTAACATAAAGAAGCACAAACATTTGTCTGAGCAGGGGCAGAGATGTTTCACGTACTGTGCAAGAGGCTCAAACATTGTGTGCATTTAATTAAGATGAATTACAAGTGGCAGCAGATGTGGGGGACATACAATGTAGGTTTCTGTCAAGTCTGATGGAATAAAAAAAGAAACACAGCTGGAACGTCTTAAAGGAGTAAACACCAAAATGTTTCAAAAACTGGCCCTGCTGCTGTAACTCCACCCAAGTGGCGTTCACCTCTACGTATAAAAAAAGTTATTTGCATATACTATCTAATCCAGGTTTGGTTTGCAGATTTTAAAGTTATCTTTTGGAACATTTTCAGCCTATGAAGGGATTTATTTGTTCTTGTGTTTACAGGGAGCACATACTGAACATGATTAATATAATTACCTTGACTGTGTCAACAATCAAAAAAAAGACACTGTCATTTTGACGCATTACGCAATTACAAATTGATTTTTAAAGATGCTCACCACAATGATAAGGTGTATAAAAATGGCTGTGAGTAAAGACCTTTGATCCCGAGGTAAATATCTCACCAATGTGTAGACTGGCTTCAAGAGCAAATGCAAGGGGGGGTGTTTAGGTAAAAGGTGGGTACACAGAGGACTAAGTTGTACGTTGATGCATTTAGAAGTGAACTGCAGAATGGAGCATCTGTCTTCTCAGTCTCACTTTTAGCCAGTGTGTCACCAAAGACCTAGAGGTTTATATACAACTCTCCAAATAAATCTAAAAGTTTAGGTTTCTTCTATCCACTTGCATTTAATACTCAGAACAACTTTAAACCATCGCATAACTGCAAAGAGTTACTGTGGGATGTAGTCAGTCCAAATTAATGCAACAACAACCAAAAAAAAACCCAAATTTTGATGATTTTTGGTACTGCACTGCCATGTGCTTTAATTCTGGAAACATTTTCCACTTTCATTCTCAATATAAAACAATTAAGAATGGGTAGTCGAGAGTAAATTACTTCAAATGCACAAAGGAACCACTTTCTTATTTTGAAGGAATGGGACACTTTCACAGGAAACAGTGTTATTAAAGAAAGACAACAGTGGGGTGTTCAAATGTCTAATGTGAGCCTGGTCAGGAGCTGAGGTGCAACACATGAATTGATGAATAATATTGTATCCGAGCAAGAGTGACTTTCTTGTGTTAGTTATGAATGCACATAGTGCTTCTCTGAAGGTTTTGCATAGAGAGAAGTCGCTGAGGCAGAGAGAGAGAGAGAAATGCCTCTGGGTTACTTCAGGAGTTACTACACAGCACCTGCAGCAACATATTAACCACTGGTTCACCCATCCACCCTCCCTTCCCTTCAACACTGCTTGGAAAAGAATTTGAGCAGTCATAAGCAATAACAAAAATCTATTATTTCCAGGCAGCGTTTCAGGCCTGTCCTTGGAGGCCTGGCAGACAGAGATGTTGACTTCTACCCCTTTGCATCCCATTTCTGTCTCTTCTCACTTCCTGTCACATTTTTTGCTGTCTGCTGCGTAATCACAGGTGAACAATAATGCACCTGAAAGAAAACAGTTTTAACATGAAGTGGATGTTTCACAGCAACAATCCAAAACTTCAACTCTACACTGAGGAAGTCTTATGCAGGTGCTCTGTATGTGTTTGTAGTGAACAGAGGACCATGTCCCCTGTTCTGCAGACCCGACTCAAACAACATTTGAATAAATTTTTCTAATATATATATCACACTGCATTTGCCCTTTTAACATTAATCTCACTGTCTCCAGTGCATCCAACATGCTGACCAGAGGCCGACATAAACAAACAATAACAATGAGCACTTCAAACCCCCTGTTAGAGGAATAGGGAGTAGAAACAAGCCAATAAATAGCCTTTGTGTTGAGTGCACGGTTCACAAATAAATAGCTTACATCACAGGGAGATGATGTCTATTGATGAGCGGGGACCAGTCAGAGCTGCGCAGGCGTGCAAACTGAAAACAGGTTACCCCCCCTCCATACAACAACAATGCTCCTTTAATCCTGCAATATGTTAGTACTGTGTCCCCAGATGCTTGCAAACCATAAACCTGCACATGACAAATGGACACACTGTCAAAAAAACCTGGAAGACTGTTTGAAAGCTGCAGCCATTTGTGTGCACCACACAGCATTCCCTCACAGATCCTCCTAGCAGCTGCAAGAAGGGCGCACTTCTTACATTCAACAAAAAAGGCCAAATGAAGACATGTACCTCACAGCATACAGTGCAATCCGGAGCCGCCATATCCTCGGAAAATCTCACTGGGGTTGAGAAGCGGTCGGTGGAAGAGCGAGAAGAGGAGCGAGGTAGGGGAGGAAAAGCTAGTCCCCGACAACCCAACCGCGTCCTTGTTTGTTTCCCCCACAGCGCTGCCGCTGTCAAAAATCCCCCACCACGTCCATACAAAGCAGAGCCATGGTGCTCACACCCGCAGGAAGTGACCTCATGACTGACAGCTGGCCGAGAAACAGCGCACACCCCCTGACACACCTATAGTTTCAACGAATAGAAAGAGCGCAGCAGCTCCCCTTGTGAAGGACGCCCCCTAACCAGAGGGACGAGAGCAGGAGGGACCGGGACATGTCTTCTCCTCTGAACGGAGCTCTGCGCAGGGATTAAACAGACACTGCAGGACACGGAGCGACACTCACTGCAAAGAAAACAGCTGCAATGGACGAAAGAAGCAGAAATGAAATACAATGATGCTGAACGGAATGAGCACGAGGAGGGAGAAATTAGCATACCCAAGACACTGTCCTCACATGACCCTCCTCAGGTCATCCCAGTTTCTTTCTCTCGCTCGTGCTCTCACTGCAGTGCTGCGCAGTGGAGCCTGAGTGGCAGGATGGATTTTATTATACAGCTTGCTGCCAAACATAAACAGATACCTTAAATAATACTTACAGTTGTTACAAGCCTGAGTCAATGACTATAGTCAAACAGCTACTTAGTGATGAGTCTTACTGCACAACAGTCAAATTGCACATACATAAATACAGGAACATATTACTGAGCAAAGCAAAACTTTATTTTGAAAAATTAACTTCAACAGAAGATATTTGCATCAAAAACAAGCCAGGCAACATAATAGCTGAGTGGTTTGGGTGCATATCACATGTGTGGATCTGCTGGTTTGAATCCTGTATGTCAGTCCCTAACTCTATTCTGTTTCCTGTCTGTCTTCACCATCCTGTCCAGTAAAGTTAAAATACCAAAAAACAAACACAAAAAACTGAACATAGATGTACATGTGATCAATACATTTTAAACACAATAAAACAGATCACATACAAAGGAACAGAACATCTTTCAGTCTGCTTGTCTTTTGTCTTCTTGTCTGATTTTGTTTTTGTTTGCTTGATTGGTGAAGTAAGGGTGTGAATGCATGCTGTGAATGCTGTGAGTAACATTTGGTTTGTGTGTTTTGTATGTACCAGTAATTATTGTAATTAATATACATCTCATCTCATCTCATCTCATCTCATCGTTTATACCTGCTTCTCCACACTTGGGTCGCAGGGGTCTGCTGGAGCCTATCCCAGCTTATTAATATACATATATAAAGTAATTATTGAATATATACATCATTTACAATCTTTTTACAATGAAAGAGTCAGTTTTCGCTCATGAGTAGTTTTACCAAAGATATTTGTCTTTGTTGTGAAGGAAATTTCGCCATGTGATCTGCTGAGAATTTTATTCTTTTTTCATATTTTGCCAAGAAAGTGACCATTAGCTTTTTACCTCCAGAGGTAATTGTAAACATAAATAAATGCTTTGCTGACATTGGTTTCAGTGCAATTAAGTAGTTCAGTGTTTAAAAAGTCTATTCTCTGTATATGTACACTGGAGATTTCAAGATTTCATGTCACACTTCTGTATGTTGCATGTTGGATCATGATTGGTCCCCAACCAAGTAGTGAGGTAACAAAATGATCCTGTTGCTGTTTGGTTGTGTAGAGAGAAATGGAGTGAAATGCTGAACAGTGTGCTACAACTGTTTGAAAACTGCAGGACTGGAGAAGTTTGACATGATCCTAACTGACCACACCGTTCATCAGATCTCAGCAAAAGGACGGTATCCTTACATTTCCAGATGCCATGCAGTGTAATATAATTTATGGGATGTAGACCCATTTGTGGCTCCAGTAATTGTGCATAAAAAAATTCTGTACTTTTCAGGAAAATGACATTACAGCTGGAAACACAGCTTTCCACACTGACAACCGGCCAAGTTATGATAACTTCCAGTGAGACTGTTGCAATAATCTGCCCATTAATAAGGCAGCTAGGTTTTCCCAGTTCATGCCAGATGCTGAGTGTGCGATCTTGTTTGTCAGTTGCATCTCTCTGCTCTCTTGTTTTGTCACCCAGTTCCCTGCCCCAGCTCCCCATCACAAGTCTTTGCAATGTGGGCATTGCTCTACAGCTTGGCTCACAGCCTGGAAGCAGATATTGGCTGTTCTGCATGTGTCCTGGGAACACAGTGGACTCTTGCAAAATGTCAGGCACACTCAGCACTTACAGCACAGGCACAGTGAGGGCACAAGCATCCAGACTCTTTGCTAAAATATGAAATCACACAATAACTGACACATTCATTTAAAGCTTTACATATACCTACATCATTTCAAACAGTAACCGAGTTGTTAAGGTTAAGATAACTATTCTACAGTTTTAATCTATAACAAGGAAACATGCATATTTTAGAAGCTAATTAACAATGTAAGGTAACAACATCCAAATTAACAAATGATTATAACTTTTAAATATTAAAATAAAAAATATCTCCCGCTTATTTTTTGTTGATGCAAATGAAAAAAAATCAACTATATCTCAGTAAAATGTCAATTTAGTGACCTCAGCAGGAGCCTGGTTTGGATGCAGTAGAAAAAAACAACACACTGAAGCAGTGCAGGAAGTATTCAGATGTTCTCAAACGACAACGTACAAAATATCAAAGGTAAATAAACTCAGTGTTCAGACAAACAGCTTGTGATTGTTACAGTATTATATTTTGTGTTATTTTGGTTTATACAGATTTATACTGACTGATTATTGATACATAAGCAGCATTTTCATGTTGCAGTTTTAACTACTGAGCATATACATCACCATGGAAACAGTAGTCTGAATAAACAACTCACAGTAAAGGTTTCCTTACTAGTTTTTCCAGGAACGTTTAAAAATATTCCCCCATTGTGAGTGGACAGATTTAACTCGGTTCACATTGTTGGTAATTGAGCCAAATTTGTCGCTATATCTATTGATATATGAGCTAATTTCACTGATGCTGCTGTTGGATCTTGCAGGAAGTTGAGTCTTGACCTTGAAAGCTGTGATTTTGTCAAAAGAATTTCAACTCAGGACAACTGGGCAAACAGTGTGGTCTAAAGAAGCAAATTTTAATACGCAACATAACTATCAACTAGAGCTATCAAATCAATGTAAACATTTTTCTTCTGCAGTGCACCAGGCCGGACATTTACAGTGGTATAAGATGGGCTGTGCAGCATAGAAACTGTATTGCACTCAGCTGTACTTGACTAGCTGTACTTGTATAGACACCACCGCCGCAACAGGAGCTAGTTGAAGATGAACACAGTCCAGTTGTACATTAAATATAAAGCCAGTCAATGCAAAGTCCTGCAGTAGCAAACAATACTGCAACGCACATCCACTCAGACACCAGCTGCAGCTTCTCCATGACTGCTGCTGATTTCTCCATGCGAGGAGGACATGGAGAAACATTAGACTCAGAAGACACGGCTCGTTGCAACACGACTCAAGAGAGCAGACTGAAACAGAGTCCACAATAATGGGCTACGGTCAAGACTTTCTGTCTGGACAGCAGCTGGTTTCCCAATTAAGGGGAGTCTGAGAAAGCTTTCCACATCCAGAAAATATAATGACAACTGCCCCATTTGCTTACAACACGTCTGTCCCAGAAATGAACCGAGCCGTAATAAAATAAACTATAAAGAAGCAACAATGTGATGAAGTAATTTATGGCTATGAAAGCAAATCCATCCTCAGAATTACAGCTGAGTGGAAGTCTCAGTGCGCCACACTAATCTGGCTGTTTCTGAAACTGTAAATTCTGTAACATATGCTGTAATGTATTGCTGTAATGAAATCAGCAAGAATCTAAATATAACCATGTCATATAGGTAATGTGTAACCTTTGACCCTACATTTGAGCTTAAATGAGGTAAATCAAACTTTAAATAACATGATCAAGGCAACCTGTGTGTCCCTGGCCACATCTATATTTGGAGTTTTATATAAAATAACTTTCAGGTCATTGGGAACTAGTTTGCTCTTTTGAAATGGGTTAATTTGATGACCCACTGAAGTCCAGTATATAAGTGGGTTACTGAGGTTAAACAGCCGACAGATCTCTGCTGCCACCTGCTGCTGAGAAACTGGAGGTGTCAAACTGACTGTACCTTCACAGTTTGAATCCAGTTTTTATCACCCTGCAATTTTAGATTTTTTAACAAATCAAAGCTTACTGATACAGTTAACAATTTACCTAAATTACCTACAGCAAAAAAGATTTCTGATCAATAATCATTTTTGTACTTTTGCACTGTTAGTCCAATTTGATTAAAAGTGACCTCATCTTTACAACACCCTGGTTTGACTGAGAAGAAAAGAGCAACACATGAGGCTTCTGTATGGACAGACATGCAATCGATCATGCAGTCATATATAAGAAGTTGGTAGAGCTTCAGTGATTAGGTGATTGACAGAAAAATAATTAGCAACTATTTTGCTGATCAGTTCATCAACATTTGAAAGCAACAATGATCACTGATTAATTGGTTCTCCAATATGAGACTGTGCAACATTTTTCTTGTCTGACAACATGAAAAATAACAAAGATAATCTTTGGATTTTGAACTTCCTTTTTAAAAAAAATAAAAAACATAATTTGTTTTTCAGGTGATTGTAGTGGACAAGTTTCACTGGTCTTAACCAACTAATTAAAAAACAATTTAGTAATTAAAATTCCCATTAGGTGCATAAGTGTAGGTGCCAAAAACAGAAAAAGTTCAGATAGCGATAAATAATGATAACATTGAGTAGATAGGATACAAAGAGAGTGTGTATGGAGACTATTGAATGAGCATCCACTAGGTGGCGCTTTTACCATATCTGTAACACTATAGTGAAGTAGGTGTGGTGACCCTGGTATGGAAAGTTATATTTGTGATTAATTGTATTAATTTTTTTTGCTTTTATGTGGAGACGATCTAAATATCATGGTAAAAAATATCATCAGTATAGAAACTAATTATTCATTTCCTTGCCCTACATTTCACACCACATGTTATATATTATAATCACTGTGGCACAGATTAATGCAGCTGAATCTATTTCAAACCATGCTTAGCTTCTCTTCATTTCAGCAAAAGCAGACTGCTCAGTGGTTTATTTGAGGGATCTGCCCACACAGGGCCTTCAATCCTATCCACTTACATTCGATCAATAACACTATTCCATTTATACAGCCATGACATCATGCAACAGCTTCGAAAAGCACTGCTGTGAGTATTATTCTTTACAAATTCCTGGCAACTTTGGATGAAACAACAGTATATTATTGAATTCTGACTCATATGTTACAGACTGAGTCTCAAAAGCATTTCATTAGTTCCTTATTGCATGGGGAGAGAAAAAATATCCCAGGGTGGATGTCAAAGCTTTTTGCAGTGTTTTTGGTGAAGTGGCGAGGCAGGAGGAGATGAAGGATGGAGGATGGCCTTTAGAGATGCAACCCCAGAGACAGGATGCACACAGAGCCATTGTCTCATCAGGCTTAGTATTCAGCTCCCTTTGCTCTCTTACCATGGCCAAGGCTCAAATCAATTCAATATGGTGGCTGGCGGGGGACAGCTACACAGTGGGTGCAGCCCACATTCAAATACACCCAAACGCTGCTCTAAACACATAGAATACAGTAAAGTGGTGGACTTTTCCCCCCGCTGCAATGCTACAGCATGTGCTGAGCGACTCCAGCGATACACTGTCAGATAATTCTGAGACATTTGGTGAATGTGTAACAAGCTCGGCATGTTTGATGATGACTGACGTGTGTGAAATCATGACATACGAAGTAAAGTATAAACAAGTGCAAGCTGAATCAATGTGCATGGTAGATTTGTACTTCCTGTAGAGGCCTGTTTATACTAAAATACATATTAATAGGCAGTTACCTCTGACATAAAGCTAATCACTGGTTATGTGACTACAGGGGTGAACGAGGGCTCCCACTGTATCTGACAACCCTGAACCTGAGATTTGAGATACAGGCCTGCAGTCCCAGACAGTGAGGCATGTCTGATGGACAAGTTGGCCTAATACTGGCTGGCACTCACCCTGTTATCTATCTGTGTGTGTGTGTGTGTGTGTGTGTGTGTGTGTGTGTGTGTGTGTATTTATATACGCTGCTGGCCAGAGTTCTAGAATACTGTAACCATCATCTGTTGCCATATGAATCATGCTGTAGTCCAGGAGGTGGGGTAGTGCCATGGTTCTTCTTGACATCTGCTCTGCTCAGGGGTGTTAGGATGCGTCGATGCTGCAGCTTGATCCCAGGACTGGTGAGATCTAGTCAAGTGGATTCTCCTCAAGTCTTCACACAATAACAAAACCGTTTGGTGATGTTTGAAACAGACATGTCGCCTGGACAGTGTGATCTGAACAAACCAAATACATTTGAGAAGTTGTGGATTCGTTGGTTTGAAACATGGAATATGAGAACGAATCAAAGAAGGAAAAAAAAACACCAAACTCAAGCCAAACTGATTTATAATCAGATTTTATTTTTATTATTATATGAGGCAGAAAATCCAATAGTGAACAGACTTTACCTGCTGGTTTCCTCCTGCTGCTATTGTATCATTGGCTGTTTTTCAGGTAGAAAGTGGCTCTTGGCCAGATACTCGGATTGATTTGTTGATGGAGTGAACAAGATGCCTCTTGAAGTCTGTATGGTGTAGTATTGCTGCCCTTCAGGGAAGGCAGTAGGTTGTATAGTTATCTCCTGATTGGGCAAAATCACTACCCTGAAACCACACAACCTACTACCTCACCCCGTACGAACATCAGAATGGTCCAACAGCAAACTCTGGTGTGAACCCAGCAGCATCATGGTGAGTGACACTGTACATTTTCACAGAGCTGACAAAAAACACACTTTTACAGATGAAATAGAAGCAGTAGAAATAAAAGAAAGACAATGACAACAGGACAAGAGCCGGTCTGGGGGAAAGTTTTCACAGGATACAGTGAGTGGAGTTGCACAGAAACATGTTTTTGATGTAGTTTGTTTGGCACAAAGAGAATCAAAAGCTTTTTATTGGAAATAAGTGAAACCATGAAAATTGTATCATAATTATCTAAAGCAGCTACAATCCTAAATCCCCTACTGTTATCAAATGCTGTAGTTGAGTTATGTTCCTAGCAGTCAGTGGGTAAACATGTAACACAGTCCAGTGTTGATCTGGCTCCAAAAGCTCCAACAATGGCATCTGATGACATTACAGCCACTTCAGGAAAGACAGTAAGTTGTATAGTTATCTGACAGGAAGGGTATGACCCTAAAACTATACAACCTACTACCTCACCCCAAAGGACAGTCTTTATTAACAAAGTCCTTTCAGGTCCCCGTTCATGCAGGTAATCCGTTTTGATGCACCTCACTGAATGCAAAACAGCGGTTATGATTAACAGAAAAACAAATACACGTGCCGCTCTCCCCCGGGACAAAGACACAATGTGACGACCAGGTCTCCCAAGCTCACGGCTCGTGCTCAGCTGGGATTCAGATGATTGAACAAGGTGCATATGTCCCAAACAAATTACACAGCAAAGAGATCAGCATATTCAAATACAACCAGTACCTCAAATGGTACATCTATAATGCAGAATACATTCTCAAAATCTCAAAACAATATCTTTAATGGTAATACCACTGATTATCATTTAGGTAGCTTTTAGGATTTCGATTAGGTCAGTTTAGAGTGGGGTTTATTATAACAAATAAGTAAATAAATAAATAAAATCTAATATCTAAGATGAACTTTTTTGGATATCCAAAATTAATTCACTTGAAACAATGCAAAAGGAAAATTTCATTTGGTGCAATTAAATTCATACACTTCATAAACCTGTCAAATGTGGTTGCTAAAAGACATTGTTTTGCTTTAAATGGTCAAATGCTGCAAAAAACACACAAAAAAAACTCAGAATCATCGTCCAACTTTTCAAATTTCAATCATAAAACAGAGGATGTGCTGTTTACAGTTTCATCGTGCTGTTTTCTGTGGTTCTGACTGGAGAGTGTTAACATTACTGACCAGTGTTGAGAGTGGGCGAGCTCAAACTAGCTCATATCCTGGCCCACATGTGTGGAGCAGAGGGCCACAGCTGCTGCCTCTGTTAATGTTTCTCACCTGCTCTGTAACATACAGCGGAGGGGAGCTGGGGGGGCGGTGGCCCATCGCCTCCTCCCTGCACTGTGGTTTCAGCAGCATGTCAGGTAGCCTCCATCTGAAAAACCCCCAAGAGGAAAAAATCTGTTACTTCTGTAACAAAGGAAACAGAGAGAAATAGAAAAACACTGTAACATGATGACTTTTACATTTGATGTTTGCGAGATCAATTGCACACACCCCAGTGGCTGACAGTGTGTTTGAGAGAGTTTGAAATTTTCTGGGTGAAAACATATTGTCTGGGTTTACTTGCAATTTGTGTAAGGGGCCATGTTTATTTATAGTATGCTTCCATGAATATTTCGTGTGGCTCATATTTATGTGATAAAACCCACATGACTGTGCCTGTTTAGCTGCCATACAACCCGCTGAAGCAAAGTCATGAGGGTGATGTTGGTCTGCACGTAGCTCTACAGTAATGGTAATCTGTATGTGAGGGCACAAATGTACAGCACAGCACAACACAGAACGGTATGTCTTGAGTAAAGAGGCCCCATTGTGTCTGCTCAGTGGTGAGTCTGAGGCTCTCTGCATTATTCAACACTGCCTTACTTACACCATAGCGCTGTGGATTGTAAGTATGCGCAGGCACACACCCGTACGAGGTAACAGACACATGAGGAGCACACAGACACTTTGCAGGCCGAGACAAGCTGACAAAAGCTATATGGAAACCTACAGTGCAGCACACACACATATGTATACACACACATATACAATAACGACAGTAAGGAGCCTACAGAGCCACACAGGGAGAACAGTGTACAGGGATCTAATTTAAAGCTAATTCTATTACAGCTGAAAAACAAACAAGAATAATGAGAAAACATTTGTTGTTTACAGTTTGAATTCGAAGAAGTCTGGAAGCATTAGAATATTGTTTTGCAAAAACCATTAGAGAACTTTTTTATCATATCCGACCCTAGCAATTTTTCAGCATTACAGTAATATGCCATGATTTATTTAAGGGCTTAAAACATCATATGGGAAAGACTGTTTGCGAGAGCATGCAAGTCAATTTTCATTATGCGGTCCTGCAAAACGCTCACTAGTGTGGGGCCCAGACTTCATAAGGTAGGGTCAAAGCACACTGTCCTCTCATCCGCTGACTGGACATACTTCAATCTAATATAGTATATGGCTCTGGGGTCCTGACCAAGAGAGTGCACATCCAGGAAAGCTATTGCTTTCAAGTGAAGCCAGTTGCTATCATCCAGTGACAGGGAAATATTCACACACACACACACAGAGGCATGTACCGTCATGCACACTGGTGTAGGGCTTTTAACACAGTTATGCAATACAGTCTAAAAACACCTCCTTTATTAAGAGGTTGTCCACCTGAAAATGCAGCCTTCTTAAAAGTGTGCACACTCAGCAAGCATTCCTTCACTTGAAAGCACAGCGTCTGTAACTGATACGCGGCTCCAGCCTTACACCTCTGGTAGCTGTTTAGAGGGGTTGTGGTGCAAAGTCCTGCTTTCTACACCTCATCATATCATAATGTCACATATACACAGTGTGGGGCATGAACCAGTGCATAAACAAACACACACACACAATAACACATTTTCAAATACACATTTTCAAACACTCATGCACACACACACACTTTATAGGGAATGAGACAAAATATGATCTGTATTTACCTCATCACATTTTCACACACCAAAAGCAGGCATCACTAAAAAGTCACTTTTATTCAATCACACTTGAGTCTAAGTGCTACAGGGCCTATCAATCAATACTGACGCTGAGTGTAGCTGCAGTGATAGTAAGATGGAGTGCTGTAACCTTGTAATCAGATCTGTGGGGTTCTGGTGGTCTGTGGTCAGTCACTGGATGGATAATTCAGAAAAAGCAGCAACCTCAAATCTGCATCATTCTCATAAGTTTCAACATCACAGTATAAGTAAAAAAACAATTAAATAATTTGTTTAGTGTTGTACATGTGCTGTAGGGTTGTGGGTTTGTGTGCATTTAATATTCATCCACTTTACTTTATCACTATTGTAAGACACACGTAGCCCTAAAAACTGTTATTTTTCTCTAGAGATTCTCGGCAATTGCAGGACATGCACATAAAGTCTTGTGTCAAACCTCAGGACACTTTAGGTAAACAGATTTCTGACCAGTGAAGAGTTTTTGCTATCAATTACATGTAAAGTCTGCATTACTAACATATATTCAGAAAATACTTTTTTAGATCATATTTTTGGACTTTAATTCAAAGGACTGTTTAACTATGTGTACTTTGGGTAAACACACCACCTACCTAAAAATATGAATTGCATCTTAGCAGTTATTAACTACACTGGGACAAGTATAGAAAAAAATCCAATGATATTCATTGTAGAAAATTACTGACTGCAGTTCATTCTTAACTTAAATACTTAGCGACTTATAGGAAACTTGTAGGACTTTAGGCACATCCTCAGATTTTCACCTTCTCCTGAGCCTATGGCCTTTTTGGACACTTTTTAGCAACACAACATTACATAGGTCTGGCTATGCACAGTTAATGTGCTCATTATTAGTCCATGCATGCGGCTTTCCTTGTAATAGATCAAGAGTACCTGTATCTCTCTTGTCTGTGTACATGAGTGTAGTGATTTCTGTAGTGATTTCTGTAGTGATTTCTGTCAGTGCAGACAGTAGGAGTCCAGATACAGACGGAGGAGCATTTATAAAGAGAGGCATGGCTACTGTGCCCCCCACACCCACCCACCCTCAGGGTAGCACAGCAGCTATGACCCATCTATTTATACCAGGGCCAAGGGGCAGGCAGCAGGAGGAGGGGGAGGACAGGAGTGGGGGGAGGAGGAGAGGCTGCATGGGCAGGTCCTGTTACACATGCCAGGGGGAATGGCTGGGGCAAGCCACAGGGGGATTCTGCTCAAAGTCAGACAGGCTGACCTCCCTGTCACCTCTGCATGAGGCAGATATTGAGCTTGCAAACCTTGAGCCAGTGTATGTTAAGAGAGCAAAAGAACAGGGTGTATATGAAGGTGTATGAATGTACAGTATGTACCTGAGGGTCTCTGTGCACGGTGCTTCACGTATGCATTAATGCATGTGTACTGTATGCACTTGTGTATATGTGGTGATCAACATGTGTATACATGTGTGATGGAGTATGCATGTACTCACGCCTATGTCCATAATATGTGTGTCTGCCTGTCAGGCTGTGAGATGAAATGGCCCCAGTGGCTTACCCCTCCATCCCCCAGCAGAGCCATAAACATGCCAGGTGAAGAGGGCTGGATTAGGCAGACTTAGCTGATCCCAGTGCGGCCCCACGGCCCCATCTTTAGAGGTAAAAAATGACCCCAATCATTGTAATGACAGGGCACGCAGCAGGGGTTGCCCAGACCACTCAGCCCAACCTTGCCAGCTGCTTCTCATCTCTCACACACAGTATACAGTCACATGTACACAGAGAAACATGCACACATTTACATGCACATGCACACAGGCTGCAGGATGCACAGCACAACACAGGGCTACACAGAAACAACTTTACAGAAGGTGTTTGTTACAACTGCAAATCAGGACACCTTCAACATGATGCCTTTTACCTGTTTCAATCACTGTTCACATTGTTGCTCAAGGTAGTCAAGTCTGTTTGGGGCATTTCCGAAATAAAAGGTGCTGCTTTTCACTACTCTAATAGTTTGAATAAATTCAGCTAACAATTAAACCAAGGACATCAAAATAGAAACATTTATTTATTATTTACTTCAAAACAGATATTTGTTTATATCTTTTGGTGAATGGTATTTTCCTGCATAATTGCACTCTAAGTAATATTCACCATCACCTTATCTGTTACTTTTGGGATGGCTTCCTGTGCTAGAACCAATTTAAGTTTTCAAACCATAAACTGCTTCTTTAAAGTTAAGAGTTTAACAGTCTTAGATACTGTCAGAATCAAGGACACATGAACACTAAAGCTGCCTAAATTATGGCCATGACACAAAAGATATTGAGGGGGTTTTCAATTTTCATAGTGTCTAATGAGGAAGATGATGTCTGCTTTTTAAAAGACTAGACTCATAGTTTGCCACAATGTCAATATTTATTAAAAAAAAACAAAAAAAACATTAAATACTGTCTAGTTTTTGAATAGTCCAAAGTTCACAGGCTCAGTCTTTGTGCCGCCATGCTAATGGAGGCTGGTGAAACGTGCACTGCCATGTGGCTGCCGGTGACCTATAGGGCCTCTGTCTATTAGAGGAAGTCCATAGTCCTGACACGTCTGCATGCCCTGCTCTGCTCTGGCCTGCCTGCAGGGCCCCTTTCAGCTTGGGCAGTGCCCCATCGAGCTGCATCTGTCGCCAGCTATATTTAGAGGGTGGGACAAATACCTTTCTCTCTGGATATGAACTTCAGCTGACAGACAGAGGGCCAGGGAAGGCAGACAGAGATCTGTACAGTTTGTAACCTTGAAGAGCTTGTTACTTCCAGGCTACAGCTGGGTGTAGTCAGACTCACTACTGTGGTTAGCCGTTACAGCTGAAAGCTAAGGCTGTAAATACAGCACAGTTAACCACAGTTAGCATTGAAAAGCTTGATTTGGCAGCAGTTTTTAGTGCTAGTGCCTATAGTTCCAGGACGGCTGCCAGCATGAAGGGGAATACACAGTAATGTACTCTGATAAAGAGATTTAGTACTTTTCCCCCAGCGACTTATGGAAGAATAATGAATGAATTTCTGCGGCTTTGAATCCCCTTCAAATAGCGCTACATTTCTGCCTATAAGCATTCGTGTGTGTGGCAGAGCCAGTGAAACAGGCAGTGTGTGATATGTGACCATGTTGCATGGCCATCTGCTCTATATAACCATAAACACACGCAGGCAGGCCAGCTTCACGGTATCATTTCCAAGAGGTCTAGGCTCGGTAAATGTATTCATGCTTTGGTCTCTGGGTAGATGCTGTAGAGATATGCCCTAGAAACAGGCCACGGTTATGCAATAGCATTCATAATTCATTCCACAAACACAATATGGAGGCCACTCTGTCCCATATGCAAACACATGGACAGATTAAGGAGTGAGTAGCCAAGGGGGACAGAGTGCATTCTGAACTGTTAGCCACGCCGCTGACTGACTGCTTGTCTCAATGAGAGCTTGTCTGTGACAGGCCTAAATAGGCCAGGTTTTACTGCTGGAGGGACCTCTGCTACATTTTGCACCTCGTGTCTAAATCAGTTACATGGCAGCAAAGAGACACACTGATACAGTAAGAGTTTTTTTTTTTTTTTTTTACAACATCACTTCAAGCCATAAACATAAACAGTACCCAGATATACACTCATGTGTGGCTTTTCTATGTAAACTGTGGATCTGTATCCCCCCTCTGACAACAAGATACATCATTTTCTGTTTATTTATAAGTTTCATGGCTGCTGATTGTGGTTCTTCAATGAAATATGATTAAGCTGAGCAACAGTAAAACTGTCAAATGTGAGACCATTTGCAGCTTTTTTCAAAACTAACTCCCTAAACGGTGAATGTGGTGGCTAATGGAAACAAAATCATTGTGTAACATATGAATATTGAGCTGTGAAACATAAACACATCACCGTTGGTTACAGGACTTAGAGTACATTCATCTTATAGACCTGCAGGCCAGATGACAAAAATCATAAACGACAATAATCTCTCCAATAATCATGTGAGTTATGACTCAACACAGGTAAGTTTCAGGCGATCGAGAGGAAAGCAGCATCAGACACCTACTGAAAATTTGATATAGCATTTGTGGTCTTAAGGTCAGATGAGAGGAGGATTTTAATAACATCTGCACATGTAATCAAATGCCTGGCGCATGCAGAATCTCAGAGCCGCAGACAGCTAGTTACTGTAGCTGGAGGCTGAAGGGTGGGGCTTGATACAGGCACAGTTAGAGTTGCAGCTACAGCTCACAAAGCTCTGTAATTAAGGTGGAGACAGGTACGAAAGCAGAGGTTAAAGCTTTACCCGTGCACACAGGCTCGAACTGTAAGCAGGTAGGTTGTGTTGGACGAGGGTGATAAAGGGAGCGATACAGATGTGGCCTCTGAAAAATAACTGTTTCCATCATCCACCTGAGTTCAGCTCATTGAGAGGAGGAGCTGGGAGGGGTCCAGGCTGCTCGTGTCTACACCGTCAGCTGACTACATATTAAAACATCTCTCCATGAGAAACAGACACGTCAAGCAGTCTGTCACTCTGCATGGGAGCCGCTGCTTTTCTCCAACTCCTACCCCTCCTCTCAGTTTATTTTAATTTGGTCCTTAAACCAGCATCCAGTTGCACCCACTTTTTCTCTCCCACTTTACTCTGTCCCTCTCATCCTGCTACCTGACTACTTTGGCAGCGATACACAAAATGGCGGCGGGGAGCTGAGAGCTGGAAGGCACAGAGTGGAAGCCATTTTCTAACAGATCCAGGACCAGGCACAGACAGAGTCCACTATGCCTGTAGTGGACAATTAAGCTTAGACTGTAAGTGTTTACAGTACGCTAAAGATTAGGTTTGTTTTTGTCTCTTAATGTAGCGCTCTAATAAGCCATCGGGACGACTTGGCCTTTCAAACGAGATAAAGGGACAATGTCTGACCATTATGATTCAATCTAATGCAGGCTCACGTTATCATAAGTCTCAGCAAGACCAAAAAAATAAATGTAGACAAAGCAGTGACACGCCATGCGTATAACAAATGAAACTTACACAGCATCTAATTACAGATGCTTTCTCATTAAATGAAATGCAAGACAATACAACAGCATTACGATACATCATTAAATAACGACATATTAAATTTACAATACATTATGGTACTTACAGTGCTGGTGTGATCGCCAGTCTGTCTGTCCATGATTTCACTTGTTGGTCAAATTGTTTGTGCCTGTGGCTGAAACCCCATCTTACTGCCTACAGGAAGAAGAGAGGAAGGAGAGAGAGAAAAAATGAAGAGTGAGGATTGAGAGGAGAGACAATTTACAGCAACAGAAACAGTGAGGAAGGGAAAACAATGAAGAAGCACAGAAACAGAGTGATCAGTTAGAGCAGCGGCGGCAGCAGAGGGCTGCAGGGTCTTTTCTCTGTAGCCTGTTTACTAATAAGCTCGCCCTACAGTTTTGCCTGGCCAAGGAAACTCATTAGTGGAACATGTAACACACCGCACCCTCTCTGCTGGCCTGTACACCGGCCAACTCTTACTGCCGCATGCTCACCCAACACCAACACACAAGCTCCGCCGCGGCCTTGGCCTTGCCCAGTAGCACCCACTCGCTGCATACGTGCACACACTTTGGCATGCCGTATTACTGAAAGCCCACACTGTCATGTGCGTGGGTGAAGTGGCGCATCTGCGTGTACTTGTGAGCATAATAAGTGATTTTCCGCACATGCGGCACAGTATGTTCGGTTCACACATGAGGGCATGTACAGGCTGCGCAGCATTAATGTACGAGGTGGCTTTTAGCATGCGCCCATGTTATCTTGTGCATATGTTGGCATGTGAGGCCAGCACTGTCATGTGGAAGTGGAGCAGTACAAAGGACAACAGAGGTGGTTAGTCATCATTAGTCAAATCTCAGATTAAAAACAGAGCGCAGCAGAGGATAAAGACAGATATGATGGCCGTCCTCTAGCAGACCAAGGAGGACACTGCCAATTAAAGGCCTCAACTAAGTGCGGTGGCGGCTGCTGAAGGGTGATAATTCTGTACAAGGATGCTAATTGCAGCGCGGGACATGGCCTTGGCGGGGAAGGGTCTTTTATATATTGTTTCTAACGTTTGTAATTACAGTGCAATGCCTTGGACTGCTGCCAGCACATGTTTTTGGGCTCATGAGTAACCCAACTCCCCCAGCCCATGGAGGGAGATTCATGTCCGAGCCGTGCACTCGTTGCACTCTGTGTGTGAGTGGGGGTGAGTTGTTTGTGTGTATATCCATGTTGATGACTCATGAAGCCTGGGCGAGTATGTGCAGAAGGGATAGTCTACAGTATATTAGTATATACCACATGGTGTGCTGCAAATATTGTGAGAAAACACAATATATATCCATTTTTAAAAACTGATCTCTATTACAAAATATCTTAAGCTTAAGTTTTGAAGTGCTCCACTTGGAAAGGGGTTTGATTTGACTCAAAATCCTAAAACCTTTTGGTCACGGTCAAGAAAATCTCAATACCTGAACATTACTGGAGTTCTGTATTACACAGTACTGTCAAACAAAATGAGTTACAAAAAGTCCAAAGCAGTGTGTTTCACTAAATGTATCCAACATAATTTAGCTCAGCACTGATGAACAGTATGAAAGTGATGAAGTGGAGGTGAGTTGAGGGAAGGGATTTACAGTATTTTGATAGTTGGAGAGTTGCAGGCGAGGCCTTTCAACACTTCCAATTTTACCTCCAAGTGGAACAATGTTGCTGATTCTGCAGTTTTTCTCGGACTAAATTGCCTTGGCGACAGCAGAGGCCAAAAAGCTGAAGAAATATATGAGTGCTGGAAAAGAAAAGTTGAGTGGGTGCAGCTCAGCGTTATCTGGAATATCGCTTTGCCTGGCAGGTACATAAAACAAGTATCTGTCCTGACGATGTGTGCTGAGAGACACTCACACAGAGTCTCTAAAATACACACTGAAGACACTGAAGTGGCAAAGGAAACACTGAGTTATGACTTTTGATTTAATCTGGTCAGGTGAAGGAAATCTGTCTGATGACCTCCGACCTCCCTTTAAGAAAGTTGTTTATATGCTTAGTGTTCAATAGTAAGATTATACTTGTGCGCCAATGTACAAGTACAAAATTGTCCTTAGACAAATAAACTTTAGGCAAAAAATGAGCTTGACCTCAGCCTATGATGTAAAGCAACCATGTGAAAGCTGCACAGGTCTTGTTTCAGAATTGAGAGGGTCAGGTACAGGGGGAGGAAAATCTACATCATCTGTCACCCCCTGAAACTCCCCTCCAGTCCAGTATTATGTCATTATGACTGTGCTTACTGTCCCTGCGGAGTTGCTGTGGTTTTGTGGATAAATTACATGTGACACTCCCAGCTGACATCCTGATTAACACAGGAAAAATAAAACTGGCCAATCCTCAGTAGTCAGCGGGGTAAAGGACTAATAGCTTCCATGTATGGACAGAGGGGGTGAGGAAAAACAGGTTTACAAACTTGTTTGTCCATGTCCACAGGAGTGATATGTATGCATGTGCATTGATATACATATATTTTTTTCCTTTGTTTTGCTGTGCTACACAGATGAGCGCAACACCCATAATGCATGTATACACTACATGTGTGTCTGTGTATCAAGGTTTCAGCCTCTTCAGCTTCTTTCCTCTATTGGAGCCTGGCCTACTTTCTACTGTACTGTAGTGCTGATCTGTGTGAGTGTGCCGCAGCCTGTAGTGGCCACTGTAGATCCACTCGTCTGCTCCTCCACATCCACAGTACAGGAGGGCAACACAGAGCCCAGCCAGCTTCTCCCACAGGAAACTGATTCAACTCGACTACAAATTTCAAACCAAGTTTTTAAGCTGGGTTTGTTCATTAGAAGCCTGAAGCAAACACCACTGTGACTGACATCAGTGCAGTAAAACACAACTGTATGAGAGGTTGTTGCAGAATGCACTGTGACCTTTACATGTGCTAGGCTGTTAAAGTGGCAGGTTTCAATCTAGCTCCATTTCTGTCTCAGTTGTGCCAACCTGCTACATAGTGTCACTTTGCACCACTTCATATAGTCTGTCAATAAGAATACTGAACCTAAATATATGACTCCAAAGTCACCATATAGATACCCTGGATCAATATCATCTGAGATTTTATTTTACAAAGGTATTTTAAAAACACCTCTGGTCAACGACAAATAGGCTACTTATTGGATTGTTTCTCTGCATTAAAAACACAGTAAATAAAATGACTGGGACTTGGTAAATATCTCAAACTTAAAGGATTATATACATTTTCCAACTGGCAGCCAGGAAAGTGGTACATGTCAATCAAACCTCTAATGCTGACAGCTCTCTAAAGAGCTCAGTCATAAAGTATAACTCTCATTATGCTACGATTCTTTCTTTTTATTGTACATAAAGCAGCACACACTTTAGAAATAAAGGAGACTTCATTATTATGGTAGAAATATATATTTACAGTGAGTGCTGACTTGGCCCCAGTCACCACTTCAATCTGGATTTTATATTAACCAGGAGGAAGTTGGATTGAATTCATAACATCACAGCAAGCTCATAAATAAAACAGAATCACATCATCTTAAATAGCAATTTATCCACTTAACAAATGAAAAGGTGTCTTGGTGGCTCATTGCTGTGTTGTATTGTAAGTGACTATTTTTTTATTCTGTGTTGCACCAGTAGGAATAGACTGAGCACTGCCATATGGTCATAGACTGACCTAAACACACACTCAACACTTCAGATGTATGTGGCTGAAGTCCTCACATCCAGAAGACACAGTCCTGCTGCACCACGCACCACCATCAAAATGTACAACAGGAAACATCTTCATTTATATAGAGATAAACATCATCCTTCATCACTATTTAGACAACAACACAATAGCATGACACCCTCATTGTATTGTTTCCATGTTAATTTTAATGTGTTAATGTGTGAAATCCGATTTTTAATATCAAGTACGATCAACTCATGTGGCGATGCCTTGGGCTAGCAGCTTGTAAAAGGAGGTTTGTCTAATTTATTATCTACATGAATGGACCTTTTATGCTTTTCTACAATATTGGGAATAAGAAAAATAATTTTTAATTAATTCAAAATTAAATAAATAATCTAACAACTGCCATATACACTTTTCTATACTTTACACTGTATATGTGGATCAATATTGGGAAAAGCAAATTTCTTTTTAATTGTAAATTCATAAATATGCAATAAATGTTATTTTTTATAGAAAATTAATCAGATACTTGCCTGACTTGTTATCAAAGAAAAAAAAAAAGTCAAAATTTTAGTAAACTCATTATCCATAACTATCCATAAAAAAAATAAAAAATCCATAACTATTTACCGAAATTATGAACTTGATCAAGCAACAAGTGGAAAACACAAGCATGTACATGAATCTCTCTGTCTCTCTGTCTATCTGTCTCTCTCTCTCTCACACACACACACACACACACACACACACACACTCACTCAGTAAAAATGCTGATGCTGTGAATTACTATTACTATTGAAATTATAAGCAGATATTTGGATGTATGCACCCTGCTACAGTCGCCCCTGTATGTGTTGAGGGTAAATAAAGTCTCTATGAGTATTCCCTGTTTGGAACTTTATGGCAAAACTTTTAAGAAAATTCGAGTAATTCAATCTTCACAAACAAAAAAATAGGACGTACATTACTTTACAACATGTTTTGTTAATGTGAAGCTTGAATATGTCAAATTTAAGCACAAATGAAACTAAATGAATTAAAGACAACTAATGAATGAAAAATAGTTTTTAAACGGCCCGAATAAAACATTATAATAGTTGCAAACACTTACATTGAACTGAATAATCATTCTACGCAATTTATAATTTATTTCCACTGTGCTTTGCCCCTCGTTCTGTCTCACATATTTCAGTTCACACCATTAAAAACTTTTGAGGTTTTGTCAGATTGAAATTTTAGCATTTACTCAAAAGTATGACGTGCTTAACAATAACTAGTATGTAAGAAAAATACAAATAATTATTAAAAAAAAAAAAAAAAAAATCATTAAAAATCC
>OOFC01021617.1:0-10972 GCA_900323345.1 Pseudochromis fuscus
TATATACGAGTGTGTGTGTATATATATATATAAAAAAAAAAAAAAACTGTGCTCTCGCCCTCCCGGGCGGTATTGTGTATCCTCTCAAGCTCGGGTCCTCTACCCGAGTCCTGGGAGCCTGAGGGTTCTCCGCAGGATCTTTGCTGTTCCTAGGATTGCGCTCTTCTGGACCGAGGTCTCAGATGGTGCTCCTGGTATCTGTTGGAGCCATCCACCCAGCTTGGGGGTTACTGCCCCTAGTGCCCCGATCACCACTGGCACCACTGACACCTTAACCCCCCACATCTTCTCTAACTCCTCTTTGAGACCTTGGTATTTCTCCAGCTTCTCATGTTCCTTCTTCTTGATGTTGCTGTCACTTTGGATTGCTGCATCTACTACCACAGTCTTCTGCTGTTTGTCTACCACCACTATGTCTGGCTGATTGGCCATTACCATCTTGTCTGTCTGGATCTGAAAGTCAAATTACAAAACAAAGTCAAAGCAAATTACATTACGTCAAATGATCAGGATCATTATCAGGCTTCTGCAGAGCTTGATGATGAGCTGTTCATTTGAATCAGATGTGTTGGAAGAGGGACACATCTAAAACATGCAGGATAGGGGCCCTTGAGGACCAGCATTGCCTACCCCTGTCCTAGGGGTAAAACTCTTGTGAGCAGCAAGAAGGACTTTTAAGAGACTGACGAGTTGTTTTAGAAGAAGAGAAAATGACCCAAGGAGGAAGTGGAGGGAAAAAATATCCAAACACTGAACAACAGTGAGTTCATAAAATGCTACAGATTAGATTGTGTAGGAATCGTGTTTGTGGTAGACCTCAGAAGAGCGAATTTGTCCAATGCCATAAAGCACCATCAATGAAAGTTATGACAAGTTTAAGATATTTAGCAACTAGAAAAATGAAACATTGCAGCAGTGATGATTTGGGTCTGTCACAATCCTCCATCAGCAGGTGATCCTCAAACACTTACAGCTATCATACAGGTAGTAGTGGAGAGTGGTTTTGGTTGAAAAGGCACTTTTATGCACTAAAGTTTCAACTGTGTTGAAAAAAAAAAAAAAAAAAAAAAAGCAAGCAAATGAATATAACAACTATTAACATGTGAATAGTTTTCACACATTTTGAGGGATACTTTTAAAATCTGGCTCGCTATTTATTCAACAGAGATGTACATTATATAAATTATTATTCATAATTGCACTAACTTGATTCTGTGATAAGGTCTACTGATTTCATGGTCCATTCTATGCCCATTGTCAGTAAGAGTGCATTTTTATTTTTATTTTTTTCGGACCAACCAATCACTTTTTTCCAAAAAGGATGAGTCATACCTAGCAAAGGATCAACCATGAGTCCTCACTAGGACAATCATTTCTATCCACTCATTACTAAGAGTTCTCTGAGAATGTTTTGAATCAGTCCTGCTAAGACTCCTTGCTTGGAAGTTAGGAAGTGTCTGAGAGGACTTGCAAAATCTTTGTGGATACGGCCCCAGAACTTTATGATTAAAAAAACATGATGTAAACCCTGAAATGAGAGACAAATAATATTTTCTTGATTACCACATATGTTAACATCAGCTGGTCAATACCTGTCAAAAGAAACACTGGTTTTAGCTCACACTGTGAGGACTTTTGTTTTGTGTTAGTGTTATGTATCCATGGTTTCATTTCATCTCAAATAAGCTTGTGTTCACGTATTTAGTGAGAACTTCCCCAGTGTTTCCACACCCACTGCAGTTACCTTAATGCTGCTGCTACTCCCTCTGTTGTCTCATCAACAAGATGTTAACAAAGCCTACGTCCATTATTAAACACACCTCACTAAAGTACTTGAGTTCTTTTGTCTTGTTCATTGTGATTTTCTGTGTTGGGACACCTCACAGTGCAGGATTAAGCAAAAAAAAAACCAAACAAATAAAACAGTAAGGCTCAAATGCTCTACCTATATCCAGTTTCAGTCTTCACATTTTATTTAACTTCATATTTTCTTTTGATTACAGTTTAGTGGTAATTTTTACTGTTGATCTTACAGATTTTTCAAATCCATGAAAACATTATCGAAATAAGAAAAACAGAGTCAATTTACACGTTGGATGTAAAATAACATGAAAAACCTGGCTGTGAATAACCAACAAATTTAGATTTTTCTCCAAAAATGTTCTTTTAAATACAAACTGTATTCATAAATTCATCATAATTTTGCAAATATTTATCAGTTTTTTACTGATGAAACTGTTAAATGTAAAGCCAAACAAAGAAACTAAGAAGCACGAAGACTCTAAGAAAGGACTTAAATTACAAAAAGCAAAATATGCAGGAAAATTACATTACGTACACCGATTTAATGTTGTAGGTTATCAAGGTAAGGCAAATGGAAAATGTTGCTCTATCATTCCAAATCAGCTCAATCTCAGGGAATCAATCTTGAAAAATAATTTTTTTTTAGATACTTTTGCATAGCATTTACAGCTTTCTGAATTTTTGAAATTTCATAAACCTGATGTTTGTGTAGTTTTTTTTTTTTTTTACCTTTGGTGGATCTGCATATTTTTTTATGTATGCTGTTGTGTTGTTTGTTGTGTAACATGTTGTATTTTTATGAGCTCAATAAATGCTTGCATGTAACGCTCAACTTAATATAGCTGCCAAATAGAGCACCTTTCTGCCTGTTACATACAGGAAAAATAAAAGATGAAACAACGCACTGATCAGTCAACAGTAAACACCTTGGGTTATATCCACAAAGATTTTTAGTACTAACAGTTGCTCCTAGTGGCAAAATCCTAAGAAAATTCTTATAGCTTACAGCTGTCATATATACAGTAGTGGAGAGTGGTTTTGGGTGAAAAGGTACTTTTATGCATTAAAGTTTCAACTGTGGTTAAAAAAATTAAGCAAATAAATATAACAACTATCAGCATGTCAGTACTGAGTTTTCACACATTTTGAGGGATACTTTTAAAATATGGCTTGTTATTTAAACAACAAAGATTCTAAATCAGCTGAATCTAGGGAATCGATCTTAAAATTTAACTTTCTAACTACTTTTGCACAGCATTTACAACTTTCTGAATTTCTGGAATTTCATAAACTGATGATTTTGTAGTTTATTTTTAGTTATTGGGCATGTGCATATTTATTTAGTACACAGTGTTATGCTGTTGTATGTTGTGTAAACATCGCTAAGGGAATTGTTGCCTGACCTAACTAGCATGCTCTTGCAAACAACATTTTAAATCTAAAGTGTTTTATTTTCCAGATTAAATAAATTACAATAATAATAATAAGGATAATAATAAAACAATTGAACAATTCCAAATTTTTTCACTGTCATCTTGTATTTTTATGAGCTCAATAAATGCTTGCATGTAATGCTCAACTTAATATAGCTGCCAAATAGAGCACCTTTTGTTACAATGTGTGTCTAGTTTTGCATTTCCTGATTTCTTGTGTTTAGTTTTGTGATTTATTTTCTTGTGATTATGTGGGTTTCTGTTCTGTGTGTTTCTAGTTAGTTTTTCCCTGAGTTCTTGTATTTAGTTTGTGACTTGTCTTGTGATTGTTTCTGGGTGTGATGTACTTTTAGTTTGGAGTTTCCTGTTTTGGGTTTTCAGTGTTTTCTGTGGTGTCACTTCCTGTTTTATTTTGAATCTGGTCTTTTGAGTTCTGGTTTCCTGTTGTCCACACCTGTGTTGATTGTCTCGTCTGCACAGCCTTCCCTGATTGTCCTCTCCACCTGTGTTCCATTTACCCTCGTTACCCCAGTGTATTTAACCTCCAGTGTCTCTTTGTCCTGTGAAAGTTCGTTGTCCCTGTACCAGCGTTTCCAGTGTCTCCAGTGTGTATGTTTCTGTGTCCCTCATGCTGTTTTTTCCTCCTGGGTTTTGATTGTGTTCTTGTGTTTTTGTAGTTTCGAGTTTCCCTGGCAATTTTGGTTTTTCCTCCTGCCGGTTTTTGTGCAGCGCTCTATGTTGGTTCTTTTATTAAAGAACGTTCATTTTTGAAAATCTGCATTCCTGGGTCCTGCTTCCTCCTACCCCTCCATAACACCCTTCTGCCTGAGGGCAGCTGAGGGACGCCACCAGCTAGAAAGATGCCAGAGAGGAGGGATGAAAATCACTGGCGTACACTGTGTGCCTTCCATTGTTACATACAGAAAAAATAAAAGATAAAATAATATATTGACCAATCAACAGTAAACAACATCACACTCAAATTGCATAACTCTTAGATTGTTTGCAAAATGACACACTTCAGTCAAAACATACACATTATAAAAACATACACAAATAAAATATAAAAATACTGTTTTGTTTTCATCTCACTAACACAGTCTTATATCTATCTAATCATCTTCTCTCCTTCTAACTGGATCAGACCATATGATTTCATTCCCCTCACAGACTGTCTTCATTGGCAAGGCACTGTAGGAAGAGTCGCCTTGTGTGAAGAATCCACCCCCACACAGAAGCTGCTTCGATAAGATCACAGGCCTGCTCCATGACCTGAATGAGGGGAAAAAGATCATAGGGCTGAAGGTCATACACCTTCCACCTCCATGCAGAAAAAAACTCCTCTATTGGGTTAAGGAAGGGGTAGTATGGTGGAAGGTATAAGACTGCAAATTCAGGGTGCTCATGGAACCAATTCTGGACCAGAGCAGATCAATGGAAAGATACATTGTCCTAAACGACAATGTGCTGCTGGTGGTCCACTTGGTTTAATGCTGTGATGATGATGTGTAATCTCTCCCAGATTGGCATGGCAGTGAAGGACCCCATTTTGGGTAATGGCAGTGCAAACAGTGATGTTACCCCGTTGCTGCCCTGGCACATTGGTAATTGACGTGCGTCCAATAACATTTCTTCCTCCTCTTCTTGATTTTGCAAGGTTAAATCAGGCCTCATCAAGATTTATAAATTCATGTTGGATTTCTTCAGCATTGATTTGCGAGACTCTCTGAAACACAGTAAAAGACAATTGGATGCTATTCAGTATCTATTGCACATTAATTTTTCCATGCAAAAAGGTTGTGTGCAGTGCACAATACCAAACCATGGTAAGGTGAATACATACTTCCACATCCACTTCCACTCATTATGCAGATGTTTCACTCTCTCTGAATTTCTGTCTAATGGTACTTGATACAGTTGCTTCATGTGTACTTGATTTTTTTGAGTATTCGACTTAATGTTGACAGATAGACTTGATATTTTTGAAAATGTGATTATTGATGACATTGGCTTGAATTTCTCTCAGCCTGATACAATTGTTGGCCAAAACCATGTTTGCAATGGCTGTCTCCTGTGCCTGAGTGAACATGGGGCCCCTTCTACCTTGGTGTCTTTGACCCTCAATCCTATGGAGACAAAAAAAACCCCACATTTTTTTTCTTGAGCTATTGGGATGATTTATCCTATAATCTTGAAAAAAAAAAAAACCTATTTTCTCATTAAATGAGAAAAATAACTTGATATCTCAAGAAAACCACTTAAATTCTCATTCTCACGGGAAATTGGACAACACATTACAACCATGTCCTTTTTGGGCTTCTGTAGGTTTTGATTTGTGGACTGCAAAAAAATGTTAAAATTATAGCTATCAAACTCTGACAATGGAAGGACAAGGAGTTGGACATTCAGCCAGAGAGAAAAAGACGAAGAAGAGGAGGCTGAGTAGTTTTCTTATGTGCTCTGCAGTACTGTCTTTTCCTTTCCTTTCTACAGTTGAAGCAGTAAATGTGTAAATGAATGTTGTTCAGTCTCTTGCAATCAATCTCCCACCTACACCAAGGTGTAACTTACAGTTGTCATCAAAATGTTAGCCATAGTTTACATTAGAACATCTTTCCATAGTACACCATTATATTGAAAACATGACTAAATAATTTGACTGTCATGTCCGTACACAATGACACAACCTTCTGAGGCACTGACATGTTCATTGACAAATTTACTTTTGAGAGATGAACTAAGGATTTTGAATAAGAGACTGGCTTTTGCAGGTCATCCATGATCTTTTGCGATTTGTACAAATTGTTTTGAGAAACGCACTGTTTTGCAAATACAAAGGATGACTTGAGAAATGTACCAAAGCAACTGAGAAAAACTGTTGAAGCTGTGCAGTGGTTCACTTCCTTCCAGTTCCATTATACGCTGTATCCAGAAGACACAAAATTAGTTTTATAAATTACATGCATTTTCATTTTGGACAAGACATAGTTGCACCAAATGTATACAACACATATTGCATCTCTTCTACGGCCATACCAAATGGTAAAGGTCACACTTACTGTACTGTATATTGTTATACAATGTTGTACTGTTTACTGTGAGGTATAGTTACTGCATGGTCATACGTGTTTTACCTGCACATACTGGTAGCACAGCTCCTTCACTTTTTCACCATTTCTTTCAAGTGAAACAGTGTACAGCTGCTTCAAATTCATTTGGTGTATTTTCAGCACCCTGTCAGTGATTGAGATGCTGACTGAATGTTTTCAAAGATGTTGTTGTCCTCTATAATGGCACTCTTTTGGCGCATTTATACTGGAACCTACTCGCTTTGCTTCAGTTTTGGCGCATTTACACTGGCAAAAAAGTACCTGGAACTTAGTACCTGGTACAACTTTTTGTACCTCCAAAAAAAAAGTACCCGGTCAGGTAGAAGCAGGTACTAAAATCTTATTGGTCGGAATCATCACTGCAATCCTCAGCAATGTAAATGCAACTGAGGGAGGCCAATCCCGAGAAATCCGTTGTGAAGCAAAGCAAGTAGGTACCAGTGTAAATGTGCCATTTATCTCCCTTAGGCCCCGTCCACATGGAGACGAAATTAATACGTCTCCCCCGAAAACGGATATTTATATCTGCGTCCACACGAAAATGACGAAAACGCTGTAGTCAATACGCCAGGCCTGTATGTGGCGCTGTAACGCTGCCACAGAAACACACCAAAACCAGCAAGAAGACACGGAGCATGCGCACAACACTTGTGTGACACGGATCATGCGCATTAAACTCATACGAGGTAAAACCAACACCCACAACAACACACACCAACGCAATGCTGTGTTCCTCCATTTTTACTGTTGTTGTTGGGGTTGCGCAGGTGAGTTAAGGGTCAGAGGCGGGGCTACAGCGGCAGCGTTTCAGGAGCATGCGTATTCGCCGTCCACACGGAGACGCAGTGGGTGGCATCTTCAGACTTTCCCACTCTGGGACCCGGTTTCATATGTCCTCGGCCTCTTCTGCCTCTTCCTCTGTTTTTCCTCCCAACTCCTCCTCCACACACTCTCACTCCTCTTCCTTGTCAGAAGGTATCAAGAAGTAGGACCCAGAATGCAGTTCGCAACATGAAACAAAAGATCTTTAATAAATAACAAACTGAAAACGCTGCACAATATAGGCAGGGGAAAACTACCAAACAAGACTAAGTCATACTGAAACTCAAAAAATATCAAAAAGCCAAAACCACAAGAGGATCTTTTCGTCCGTCAGGGTCACAAAATCTCGTCCACATCACATACGATGTCTTCCTGTGCCAGGCATCTGCGGAAGTAAAGTCTGCTGTGTCTTAACCATCCCCTGGATCCATCCCTGGATAAGACACATCGATGTGTCTCCCCATGCCTTTTCCATTGCTCGCAGGAGCGGTATAGGGGCACAGGGTTGGTGGTCACAGACTTGTCACCTCCAAGCTAAAAAAAACTTCTATGGGGTTTAAGAATCGGGAATATGGGGACAGGTATTGCATTACCATAGACCAGAGCAGCGTAGTAAAAACTGACATTTTCATTGATTACAACAAACCTGGGGTACTCTGTCTATTTTGTATGACCATAATGTGAAGTGCATCCAGAAATATGAGTATTTCTTGGGTGTTGTAGGGCCCAAGCTTTGCATGACCATGCAGCACCCCGTGAAGGCTTATAATAATAATAATAAAAATAATAATGGTTGGAATTTATACAGCGCTTTTCTAGACACTCAAAGCGCTTTACAGAGACCATTATTCATTCACACCCATTCATACCGGTGGCAGTAAGCTAAGCTAGACACAGCTGCCCTGGGGCAGACTGACGGAGGCGTGGCTGCCAGTTTGTACCTACGGCCCCTCCGGCCACCACCAAACCATTCACTCAACATTCATACGAGGCAAAGTGGGTAAAGTGTCTTGCCCAAGGACACACCGACAGCAATTGGGAGGAGCAGGAATCAAACCACCAACCCTTCGGTTGGTAGAAGGCTGCTGTACCACTGAGCCACTGCCGTCCCTTATGATAGCACGTAGCATTCTATTGCCCCCACGCTGCCCTGGGACATGGACAATTGCCCTTTGTCCAATGATGTTATGTCCTGAGCTTATCGATGTAAATACATTCATGAGGGTGTTCAGGTCCATCCATTTCTGTGAATTTCTGTATCACAAAAAAAAATGCAGTAGTTACTGTACTGTATGCATTGTGAATAGCATTACTCAAAATGTGTATGTACCTACCAGACCAACTACAGTTTGTCCAAATTTGTAGACTAGTTTATGTCAGTGCAGAGGGTGGGCTGGGTTAGATGTGTCCCTTTTCCAACACACCTGATTCAAATGACCAGGAGCGTTAGCAGTCTTCTGCAGAGCTTGATGATGAGCTGGTCATTTGACTCAGGTGTGTTGGAAGAGGGACACATCTGAAACGTCCAGGATCACGGCCCTTGAGGAACAGGATTACCCACCCCTGCTCTAGCCCACAATTACAGTTAAGTAATATTGTAATTGTACTGTACTGTAAAATTACCAACCTGGAGCCTATTTGTAGTGCTTAGGCACTGACTGATTGGTGTTCACTTTTCTAGGTATTTTCAGGTATGTGTCTCCAGTTTTCTAATTACCTGATGTGTTTTATATTTTGAACAAAAGTGTTTTCCCAAGGGTAAGCACATGATTTCATTTTTGAGCAAGGTGTCTTCTGTGTGAAATAGTGTCCAGTGTTCAAGAGTGTGTTGCAGAATTGGAAGCACAGTTCAAAGCAACACGAGTACGGGTTTGGCCATGTATTCTATTCCATGATTCCATGTAATTTACTTCTTGAGCTTATCACATTTTTCTTTTTTCCAAAACATTTCTTTCTTATATTTCAAGCCTGAAATACAGTATCGCCTCTTTGCTGCTGTTGGCAATGATGTTCACAAAAGCCATAAAGAAGACTATAAAACTCTCATGGTATAGTTGTAGCGAGAAAAAAAAAAGATTTTATTGTTCCCAGTTGAGCATTTGTATTGTGTGTACATGAAGCATTTCTGAAGAAAAATAAATATGAACATAAACAACAAACATTACAGATCATTACAACAATGTGACAGTAGAATACTCTGTAGAAGGTCAAGCAAACCTTTTTTCTGGTGTTTGTTATAGCACGATCAGACCTGCTGCAAATACTGTCATTGCTGTAATAAGAACGCTCATTGACTCATAATTTGAATGTGTCAATTATATCAAACACTCAACATAGTTAAATTAATTTAAAAACTTCACAATCAAGATAAAGAATGGTAATATAAAAATATGGGTATCACCATTCTGACAACTTGGAAAAACATTGATGCAGACTGAATTTTGCAGCTGTCCTGTAAAACAACCAGATTGCAAAAATGTTACCAGATGTCTTAAAGTTTACTTGTAAAACATACTCTTGTCCATATGCAAGTCATTTTTCTCAACTAGTAAATGCTCTGAGATGAAGAAATTACAATGATTGCCCTTGTTCCTGAATGTATTATATTTGAAACTTTAGCGAAAAAATAATGGTCCAACATAAAGCCCAGCAAAAGACACGAAGTTTTAAAGTAAAATGTGCAATGGAAATGTACCAAATGAAAACGTGTGAAAATCTTAGTATTCTTTGCTATGTAATCATTGATCTGTGTCTATTAAAGCGCTGTCCTCGTGTCATACCTTATCAGACAAACAGCAGAATACAGTGGTAACAGAAAGAGTCCAGACTATAAAATAAAATTTTGAATCTCTCTGTTGCCATCAAAAGTGTGCTGTTAAAATCTATTTGTGATTAATAAAGGACAAAGGTGAGAATGGTGAGAACTCCAAGCAACAAATGAAATACACCACATCTGATGGTGTAAATAGCAGCAGCAGAGGATGTACTAGGAACAGTTGATGAGATTGTAGATGTTGTAGTTTGGGCTGCCGTTGTTGTTGGGGCTGCAGTAGTCGTTGTTGTGGTGGGGAGGGTAGTTGTTGTTGGGGTTGCAGTTGCTCCTGGTGTGGTAGTTGACACAGCAGTTGATGTTGTTAGAGCCGAAGTGGTTTTGGGGGCTGCTGTTGTAGTGGGTGCTACACTTGTTGGTGGAGAAGACTTTCTTGTTGGTGACACAATTGTTGTTGCAGCGACATTTGTTGATGTTGGCACAGCATTTTGAGATGTTACAGCCACAGATGTTGGTGCCACAGTTGTGGTTATTGGCAAAAGAGTTGTTGGGAGAGTTCCCATTGTACTTGAGGCTGTAGTTGTTCTTGTAGATGAGGCAGTTGGAGTTGATGGCAACACAGTTGTTTTTGGTGGTACTGCAGTGGTTGTTGGGGCTGCAGTTGTAGTGGGTGCTACAGTTGTTGTTGGAGAAGCAGTTGTTGTTGGGGCAGCAGAAGCAGTTGGTGGGGCTTGCATTATGGATTGTACAGTTGTCGTTTTGGGTGGTGTCGTTGTTGAGACAATGGTTGTTTTTTCCACAGTTGCTGCTGCTGTTGTAGGGGATACAGTTGTAGCTGGTGGTGATGCAGTTGTTGTTGTAGCAGCAGAAGCAGTTGGTGGGGCTGGCGTTGTGGATTGTAAAGTTGTCGTTTGTGGTGGTGTTGTTGCTGACACAGTGGTTGTTTTTTCTACAGTTGTTGCTGCTTTTGAAACGGATGCTACAGTTGTAGTTGATGGAGAACCAGTTGTTGTTGGGACAGCAGATGTTGTTGG
>OOFC01021620.1:0-17800 GCA_900323345.1 Pseudochromis fuscus
CTTTGTTCGACCTGCCAAGGACGACGTGAGGCGGAGACAGAGGACGACGTCGGAGCAGAGTGACGAAACCACCTGAAACACCATGCTTTTATTTTGGTAAACGTTTGTGAATTTGTTGCCATCGGCAACGTCAGGTACACGTCAGAGTTTGTTTAGAAGTAAAAACTCAACTTCATCTTTGTTACAAAGAAGAGTTGTTTCTTTGTTGATGTTGCTGCAACAGAGACGTGAGGGTCAGAGGTCAGAGGTCAGGAGTGAAGCGTCGTCTCTCTGATAACGTCTGGGGGCGTGGTCGATACGAACAAATAATGTCTGGACTCCAAATACAGGACAAGAAAAAAAACGGGGAATCACCAATGTGTAACTGCAAATATTTCAAAATAAAAGCCTGGTTAAATAATGAAGGGTTTCTGTCCAGTGGAACGCTAGTAGTGGGCTTTTATTTTGAAATAGTTCCAGAAAGTGTTGAGTTAACTTCAAGGTTTTGATCCAAACGAGGTTTTGTACTGAAATCTGACTGAAAAAACCTGAAGCATCAAACAGAGACATCAGAGTAAAGTCTGACCGTCCACAGCTCGGACAATAAAAGACTTTGTTTGAGGATTTACATTATGGTAGAAATTTGGGTGTGACTGTGAAACCACATCATGATTTTACATTTATTTTACATTTATTACAAACTGACAAACCCCAGCACTCAGGAGGCTAAACACAATCCATTTATCCAGCAAGAACAAAGGTCTCAGTTAAAGCTCATTAATATTTATAGTTTTTAGCTGTGACTTTAGGGAGAAGATTGTCGACTAATTCTGTATTTTATTCCATAAATAAGACTTTTGTCTTTAAATGATCTCCTGTCCCACATAGATGAATTTAATACGACTCTTTCTTACAAAACAGTAAAACTACTTTAAACTTATTTTGAGTTATTTTAAGGTTCTGTTTCATTTTTACAACTTTTACTTCTGTGTTTTTGTGTCTTTTCGTACCGAGTTCGTCCCACAGCTGCCGGTACTTGTCCGTCATGGCGGTGCCTTGTTGCCGCCACAGCGCCAGTCTGGGGTCGCCCATGAACTGATCTGTGATCAGCGTCAACATGCGAGCTCCGTTGGAGTCCCTCATCTTCAGCATCTCTCTCACCTGCACACACAGGTGCATTGTGGGTAAACTCTGTACATAACTATCATTTCATCAGACGGCGGCAGGAACCAGAAACACAGCTGAGAAAAGGATTTAAGTTTTCTTGTTTTCACTATAAATGAAATAAAACAAACAGCAAATGGTCACATTCAACAGAATAAAGAATAAAGAGAATGATAAATTGTTTATAAAATAAAAATCACTAAAATTAGTAATCGATGACTAGAATAGCTGCAGAACTGTGAATTTGAGATAAATTACAAATATTAACAATACTGTGTAGTTTGACACTACTTAATTATTTATCTTCAAAGACAGTAACCAGAGGTACAGGCATACAAAGTCATTAAAGTCAGAACACCTTTGTTTTTATATTTCAAAACCTTGATTTAGTCTAAAATATTAATTATTTGAAGAATGTCCAATGAACAAGTGACTTTTCAGAAGATTAACTTGACACTGATTTAACTTCCAAACATCAACACAAATATGAAACCTTTTTGAGAGAAACTGAGAAGATTTAGCTATAAAAGCTACTATTATATATAAAAGGTATTATTCAGATGTACTGTTTACCTAAGAGCTGAGTGTATGTACTGCAGGTAGGTCTAAACTGGAACTAAAATAATAAATAAAACTCATTTTGATTTGCTAGTTTGTAGAATAACAAGTATATACATACAAAACTGAGTCATCTGCATAGAAACTGACATAAAAAGGTAGAGTCGACGTGTTAGATAATTTGAGTTGAGAAAGAAGCACATGCATAAAAACGGTGTCATCTGCATAGAGGTGGATATAAGGAATGCGTAAACAGCAAAGGGCCCAGTACAGATCCTTGTGGTACTCCTCTTTTACCACAGCAGAGGTTGTTTTGAGCATCAGTAATTACCAGACCCAGCACAGACCAGGAGGGAGGTGATGCGGTTTGAAGGTGGTTACCTTGCTGAACAGGAGGTTGAGCTGCTTCCCCGAGCCGTGGTACCCGCCCTGCGACAGGAAGAGCTTCACCTGTTCCTGGACCTGCTCCTCGTCCAGATGCCAACAGTTCTCATCGTCCACGCTGGCGCCTGCCGTTGGATCCGGAGCTCCTGCAACGAGGAAATCAGTCGTCCGTCAGGTCGGTACAACCAGACATCAGCAAATAAACACAAGATACAACACTAAAGAAATGTTGCTTCAGTAAAAGACTCTCAGAAACCTTTGGAATTTTTCCAGCGTTTAATAGTAATCATGGTAATCCAAAGTGCGCTGGCACTGAATCACTAAAGTAAAAGTTATTTTACCCCATTATATTTAGAAATTCATTGTGTTTACACTTAAATGTTTCTACATTAATGTTATCCTGTAACATAACATCATAATTTATTAGTTCAGTATATTTCAAACTATTATTCAGTGAATTATTCAAATTGAACTGCATTGAAATGAGCGTTTAGTAGCAGAAAAATACAAATACTCCTAATTACACCGAAGTACAATAGATGTCCAGAGTTACTGGGAGAAAACAACATTTAAATGTAAATAAGAGAGTTCAGGGAGCAGCAGAGGTAAATATGGCTACATCAGCACATACAGCTGTTGCATTAATGCAGAAGCTGCAGGAGCTGATCAATAGAAACGCTGCGAAATCTGCTGCGACATTTTTAACACTTAGTGTTCGTCTCTGGGGACGATTTGAAATCCATAAGATTCCAGCAGAATACGTTTGACCGTTTACCGACGGACTGAAGAGGCTGCACAGACATCTTCAGACAACAAGACCATGTCCAGAAAAAAAACATAATTCCCAAAGATCCTGATCTCTTATAATGAACACGTTTTTAAAATTCATACCTTTCTCCCACATAAATGGATTCAGATGAAAAGCTACACACACTTGCAGCAAGATAACATCTAATGCTTCTAATGTGTAGAAAAAGCATCAGTCTGTGGGCTCTTATTTTGAAGCCAGGAGTTTGGTATCTGAACGTGGCCATGTTGGTTGTTTGGAGCAGGAAGTGACCATATTTGGATATGAAGGGAGGAGTGAGGAGGCGGGTCTGACCCTTGAACTTGAGGACACTGTCCAATGAGGATGAGACTGTAGTCAGGTCTGCTCTTATTGGACACAGAGGTGTCAATCAGACTAGCCCCGCCCCTAACTCCTCCCCCCAGATCTCTGAGAAGAAGAGTTGACTTTATCTGATGACATCAGAATGACTTGTGGAGAAATGTATTGATGAATATTTCAGGATGAAGATGAGGATGTTTGGATTGAAGTCAGTTGGAGCAGCACCTGGTGGTCGTTGGTGGTATTACACATTTTGGCAGTGGCTTCACTTTTGTATGCAGGCTCCATCTGGCTCCATCTTTTATATGTAGTATATGATTGGAACAGCAGTTACTGACATCCTCAATCCAAGATGGCTGACTGTGGCAGCCACAGACGAAATGCTTTCAGCAGATCTGTGAAAAACATTTAATTCTGAGAGCACCAACTCTCCCTGTATGTGGACGTCATCCAACACTGGACTCAGATTACAGCCAGTGTTGCTGGTGTAACCTGCTATCAGCCTCAGTCCATCTCTATAAACAGTCAAAATAACTTCTGCAGAGACACACATCTGTACATTATTCCTCTGTGATAATGAACAGCACAAAGTACCACCTGACCACACTTCAGCTGCATATAAACCATATGCTGTGTATTTATATGTAAACAGAGCTGCTTCTGTATACATACATAATAATACACACTGTGGTACTTAATGGTACTTTGTGGATCTCTTTTGTGTACTTTGTGGTTCTTAATGTCTCTGTACCGCCTTAAAGTCTCGACACAAACTTTTACAGACCGAGTGTGTATGTGGGTCAGAGTTCACACTGAGGCTGAGGTCTGGTTTAAGGTGGGACTGTTTTCTCCTTATATGCATAGAAACACAAACATAAGTGTGTGTTCATATGGAAAATGTTTCCCTCTGAACAGCTTGTTTCTCCTGCATCGTCTCAGAGGACGTCGTCCTCCAGATGGACGTCCACTGGTGCGAGACGGAGGACATCTACCACAGGTCCCTGTGTGTGCTTGTATGTGTGTGTTTTTTCCAGAGACTGTTCATAGGAATGGACGAAGCAAGTGTGACGTCACCCGTTGGTTTGTGGACTCTTATTTTGAAGTCAGCAGTTTGGTATCTGAACGTGGTCATGTTGGTTGTTTGGAGCAGGAAGTGACCATATTTGGATATGAAGGGAGGGGTGAGGAGGCGGGTCTGACCCTTGAACCCGAGGTCACTGTCCAATGAGGATGAGACTGGACTTTAGTGCCAATCTCACTGGAGACAAGACCTGTCGATTAAACTAACCCCGCCCCCAATCATTTGTGTGGTGTCATAAAGATCTGGACGGACACAGACGATGACAATAAGCTCCTCCTCCATTTCTATTTGGTGACGTCAGGAAATCAACAATATCACGTGACACCAATTTGAACTTGTGTGACATAAACTTGTGTCTTTCTATTCACTAATTATGTAATAGTGATGTGATTACATAAGTGAAAGTCACGCTGTTTCCCGTGGGAACTAACCGTAACATCTCCTTAATGATGAAATGACTGTCAGATGGACCACCTGTCAATCAGACTAGCCCCGCCCCTAACTCCTCCCCCCAGATCTCTGAGAAGAAGAGTTGACTTTATCTGATGACATCAGAGAAATGGAGGAGAAATGTATTGATGAATATTTCAGGATGAAGATGAAGACGTTTGGATTGAAGTCAGTTGGAGTCAGAGTTTGGACGAGAGCATCGTCCAGGTCTATAAACAGTCTGTGGTTGTTTCATGCTCGCACTGCAGACATGTTGAACTTCAGCCTGCTCCTCCACTCACCGTGGACCTGGTTGATCTCCGAGTTTTGCGACAGGATTTCGTCGGCCAGTTTTTGTGCCGTGGGCAGCACCTCGGTGTGATGCACCGTGATCAGGTACTGGACGAACTTCTGCAGCTGATCCCTGTTCATCTGGAAAAGAGTCTCTGAGATGGGCAGGCGCAGTTTGACCTGCTCGGGCTTCCGTACCCGATACAGCGAGAGCGCCACCACGTGGGCGCAGTAGAAAATGTCCTTGTTGCCGCAGCTGCATGTTACCGCGGTGATTTTGCAGCGGTCGAAGCTGACGCTCACGTTACAGAGCAGCTCCGGCTCGGACGTTGTGGCAGGTTCCCTCACCGTCCCGCTGAGGTGGAAACCTGCGAGGAAACAGAGATTCTGGTTAATCATCAGAAAATAATCATATTTACAGCTGGTGAGTTTTTAAATTGAACTTTTACCATATGATGAAACCTGTTGTCATAGAAGCAATAGAAGTAACTGCAAACAGTAATGTGTATAAACTATGGAACAAATACAACAAATCACCTTCACACCATCTGTTTCTATGCAGATGACAGTCATATATATATATATATATAAATATACATATATATAAATATATATATATATATAAAGCTCATCTTTGCCGGCCTGATTTTCTGTTATGTATAAAATTGTTATAAAATACCAAAAATAATGTGTTTAGAGATTTTCTTTCATAATAAGCAAACAGACCTAAGCAGATGCTAACAAAAGTAGCGTTGGAGAACACGACAGCAAAGGTGGAAGGGGGTGATGGATGCGATAAGCTTTGATTGAGCAAAGACTAAAATGTAAAACATTTATTTTTTGCACTAAGACTAGATCATTATTTGCAGCTAGTGCAGATTTATATTATTCATTATTTTATAACTTGTCAGTTTCTGTATTACCTCTGTGAAGATTCTTTCTGCGTTATTTTCTTGTTAAATCCTTTTAACAAGACAGTGTTGCTATTTCACCACTAGAGGTCTACAGTGTACAGTCTACAGCATCAGTACAGCTGGATTGTACCTCTCTGAGGTTTTTTAGTATATGTACTGTTTCTCAATTTGCATTAAGTTGATAATAGTGATGCTAGTACTCCAAAATTAGCTCGTTGTCACTCAAGCTATATTTAGGTATTTAAACTTTGATCCTAATCCTCCCCTAAAACATCATCATCCTTCAGAAAAGCTGCAGGTTCATCAGCCTGGACCAAACACTGTGAAGCAGAATCTTTACATTTTCATCCTTTTTCTGACCGATTCTGTGGTTTTTCTGTGGTTACCTGGATATTCGTCTGGTCAGCGAAGTGTTGGCCGGATGAAAGTGGCAGACAGACAAAATAAAAAGGTGAAAGGGCAGAGAGAGCTAAATATTCTCATTTCCTTTTCATTTCCCTTCCACAACAGCTCCAGTGCTGACCTTCCCCTGAACACCTCCTCCCTCAAACACAGCCCGGCCATTATACCGTCAATCTGTTCACACCTACAGGTCCGACTGGGATAAACACACAGGAAGGTTTAACCTGACCTTAAACTTAACGTCGGTATTCATGCTCCTCACAGGAAAACAAACCCTGACGCTCTGAAATCTGAAGAGGACGGTACACCACAGACAGAAAAACCATGAAAACATACGTGGGAGTGAAGTTTAAATATTGTGTCGAGTTTAGAGAGACGCAGCAGATGGACGAGTGTTGGCAAAAGACGCCGATGCGGCGAGTACTTGGAGAGCTGCTGTAATTATTAGAAGTAGACGATGCGACCGGGTGAGTGGGTGATGGGAGACAACAGACGGTTCAGACACAAACAGTGATGAGGAGTTTATGGTTTGTACTGTTGCAGACACAGGACAGAGGTTTGTTCAGTCCTGTTCAGAGCAGCGTGATGTGCTTCTTGCATCATATTGTCATAAAAACTGGAAAACCTGCAGCGTGGCCGACGGAGAGGCTGATGGAGCCAGACGGTGACAGATGACAGACGGCGGTATGAGATGGTCGTTCCAGCCAAAGAAAATGGAAAAAAAAATGCGTCAAAGAGTCGACCTTCTGTCGAAGCCTGACTGTGGAGGAGTTTAAATACTGAAAGTGATTCACATCATATCTCCTCACATACTGGACCAGGACTGTTTACATGTTCCACCCAGCCTGGATATAAGTGTATAGATAGTCTGCTGTGATTGTTAGAGAGTTAATATAAGAGATGGACACACCTCCAGGTCTCTACTGCGCAGAGATTAAAGTGTGAATGAAGCCTGAGCATCGTGCAGACAGCTGGGAAACATGGGTGCTCTCAGCCCTCAGCTGTGTCTGCAGGACTCACTGGGGTCACACACTTTCATCCTGTCACTGTTAGTGTCACCACTGCAGACACCACACTGACTGTGGTCAACACATCGTCACATCTGATGGAGAACACGACTTTACACTGGAAACTGACCTCCAACAAACACTGGGCTGTTTTTACCCACAACCAGGTCAATACTGGACTCACTACAGGCTCAGTTTATTGTATTTTACTGTCCTTACTCGACATTTTGACATTTTGACATTTTGACACAATATCTTGTAGTTTTTAACCAACGTTTTATAGTTTTTATACAATATTGTGTTGAACTGTCGCATGTTTTCCAGCATTTTGTCAGTACTGACCCAGTTCTGAGTAAAAACAACTCAACATTTTTTAGTGTGTTTCAAGTCCTGCAGCAGGTCATGATGTCGAATCCCTGAATTATTCCAGAGCTGTTGTATTCAGCAGACACACACATGTGCACAGTGGGACGCTTACTGGGAGGTGTGGTTTCCACTCATGCATGTCACACATATCAGTCCTGCAGGGTGGAGGAGGAAGAGGAGGAGGAAGAGGAGGAGGAAGAGGAGGTAAACAGTGCAGGTGTTTGTCTGCAGATGTTGAAGCAGCAAAAACAAAAGAGGCGGAAGATCCGACATGTGAGAGTGAAACCTGAGTGAACACAGCTTCTGTCACTGCCGAGCACACACACACACACACACACACACGCACACAGGCACACACACACACACACAGAGTTCACACACCCACCAGTCCACATCCTGTCTTTCACACACAGCGTCACGGGTGCACGGCGTCACGCCGCCGGCCTCGCACCTGTCTGACCTCAGACTGTTTGTAGAAATGAACAAACCAGTGACACAGTTCAATTAAACCACTTTTTGTTTTTCAGTATTTCACAGAAAAAACACAAATGCAAGAAACGTTCAGAACAATCACTTTAGGTTTGTTACAGAGTTTTGTTTTTTCTGTTTTTCTGGTTCAGTGATCATCATCAGCACTGAGGCTGAATATGTCTTTTTAAAGACAGCTCTGGTCTCCAATGATCTACAGCTGGTTTGGAGGCTCAGTCACCAGTAAACTCCAGTCTCATCCTCATTGGACAGTGTCCTCAGGTTCAAGGGTCAGACCCACCTCTTCACTCCTCCTTCGTATCCAAATATGGTCACTTCCTGCTCCAAACATGGCGACAGTCAAATGCAGATCTCGTGGCTTCCAAACAGGAATCCACTAACAAATGGATGACATCACTTTTGCTTCGTCCTTCTATAAACAGTCTGTGTCTGGCCCACAGCTGAACCAGTGACGTCACAGAGAGGAGGAGGAGGAGGAGGAGGCTGCTGGAAAACTCGGTATGCCCTCAGCTGAGTGTGTGAGTGTGTGAGTGTGTGAGTGTGCACATGCAGGAGTGGATGGTTGGCGGCGAGCCAAAGCCCTGAGCTCAGCACTGTGTAATGCACTTCCTCTCTGTCTGCTCACTGCTTGCATAATACAGCTCTGTGCACGGCATGGCAACACACTTAACCCCGTCACTGCCGACACACACCGGGGGGGGGGTTAAAGATGGATTCCTGGAAACTTTACAGGAACTTTCCAAGAAACTTAAACATCAACCTTCTGAAACTTTACATCCACCTGAAATTAAAAGTGTCTTTACAAAGATCAGACCTCTGCTCATACCGACTGAACGATGCTTGGTTTTATTTTTATATCAAAGTTTAATTTATTTTCTGGTAAAAGAAAAAACAAAACATCATGACTTTTATCATCTTGTTATCATTACAGCAGCTTGTCAATCAATCTGCTGTTTAGTCCCGCCTACATTTGACCAGAAATACGTCACGATGCAGAAGTTAGATCCTCTGGACATGAAGTAAGACCTGGACCTCCACCACAGATTCTCAGAACCTTCAGGATCAGGGACTAAATACAAGACCCTGAAACCTTTAGCTTCAGGGACTAACCTTCAACAACTTTAAAGAAACTAAAGCTCCTTCAGCTCCTTGTTTCCACTGTGCACCAACATCCTGGAAATATCAGACCAGTTCACCAGCTGATGTTTCAGAAACCACCGACTGCCTTACTGTTTGCACAAAACCATAAGAAATGACTGCGACTTTAGTTTTATTAAGATTTTAACAGGACTCACTGACCTCATGTTGTAAAAATTCACTGACACATTTGTAGAGTAAGTTCAGCGTGTTGAGAAGAAACGAGCTGAAATACGATGATACAATGGTTTTAGATTTAAAAAATATCTAAATAAACAAAACCAAAAACAGAAAAACATCTGAAATCAGCACATGCTGTATTGGTTGGACTTTGTGGTATTTTCAGTATTCATGTCTTATCCTGGACACATTTTGTTTCCCACTGTTTCTGGTATTTTGTCCATTAGCATGTGTTCAGCTGTTTTGACCTTCAGGGCCACCGTCCCTCCAGCTGAAGGAGAATACATCCAGAGGACCTGCAGACGCCATGATCGCTCTGGTCAGGAAGGTTTAACACCTCCCTCCCTGCAGGTCGTCAGGTTAAGTCGTCTCTGTAGGATTCAGGGTTGGTGGTGTGTGTGTGTGTGTGTGTGTGTTGTGGTTGGACGTTAGCCTGTGAAAGAGCAGCAGCTCAGCTCCCTGGTGGTGGTTGGGGGGGGGGGGTCTCGCTGATGTGACCACAGCCTTCATTTACCTCCCTGCCCCCTCCTCAGCTAAAGGTGTGCTTTGTGTTGATGAGTGTGTACACAGTGTGTGTGCACAGTGTGTGTGCACGGTGTGTGTCCTCGCGGTGACAATGTGGGAGCTAATCTCTCACCGCGGAGATGCTGAGGCTCCTCCGGGGGCTGTCGGCAGTAAACAACCAATCAATAGTCACCGTGGACTGATCGCCATCTGCCTTTAATGGCTGCCGTCAGATCGCCTCGCACTTAGGGACAAGTTTATGGGGCTAATGCTAACTGTTGCCTGTGATGCTAGCACATCTCTAGACATTGATTGGACTGCCCATCACCACGGTAACCGTTATAAATGAAGCTAAACCCAATAAAAGAAGGAGAAAAACCAACTGAGACGACAACAAATAATATAATAACAATAATGAAAACACACTGGACACAACAGGTTTTCTATTGGACCGTCAACAGGTGAATATGCTAATGAGCTAGCTTTAGTTTCTGTGTGTTAGTATGACGTCATGCTATGCTAATGTTAGCAATTACAAATTAAGATTTTTATACTACTTTTACACTTGTATACTTTTGCTAAGATATTTATATTTTGTAGTAAAACTTCCAAAACAAAGCTACAATGTACATGAGGAATTTGTTACTTTACTTTGGAAAACACAGATAACTTCAGTTTAGATAATCTGGTACTTCTAATTATACTTTGTTTTTGTTTTTTTAAGGAAAAAACTCCCAAACCTTTGCTGATTGCAGCTGATTAAATGTAAATATTTGCTTGTTTTCTACTTATTCTCACCAGGTAAATGAGCTGATAATGTCTCTATGGTTTGAACTGTTAGTCAGACTCAAAAAACATGATTTAAAGCTCTAGCAATGACTTGAATAATGAATAAATTAACTCACAAATAATCTAGAAAAGACATTACACATGAGACATGTCTCTGAAGTTGTTTCTGTGATTGATCCTTGAGCTGCCTCCTTGTGATCTGTGAGGTGTTAAAAGCTCAGGTTCAGTCTGATCCTGTGGCTCGGTTTAAAACTTCAGACTTCACTTCTAGTCATGGTGACGGCGACCTCCTGTTTTTCTGGCAGAGCTGAGGGATGTCCGTCCGCCTGGTGGACGAGGACTCCTCTGCAGTATTTCAGTGCACTTGGTTATTTCTACAGCTTCAGAGGCAGGACGCTGGATCCTGATTCAGAGGCTGAAACTGAACCGGCTGCATTTTACTCTGGTAACGACATATTTATGGTCCGCTGTGCGTGAGCATCGATTAGCGTGTTCGTACCGTGGAGCAGGAGCTGCTGACACAGACTGACCCAGTTCACCCAAATCCTCATTGACCTGGTTTTGAGCTCGCGTGAAGGTGCTTCCCTCAGCTCCTTACCCCCCTCCCCCCAACACATTACCTCATTAACAACATGACTGTTTGCTAATCCCTCCCCATAAGCCTTCACTTACAGTAACATATGTACCACAAATATCCTTATTAATTAATAAAAATGTGTCTCTCTCACTCCTGTTTTAAGCCAGGACATTTGAACGTGGCCATGTTGGTTGTTTGGAGCAGGAAGTGACCATATTTGGATATGAAGGGAGGAGTGAGGAGGCGGGGCTGACCCTTGAACCTGAGGACACTGTCCAATGAGGATGAGGCCAGGCCTGTCCATCCAGCTAACCCCGCCCCTAAATATTCAGTTTTTTTAGAAGACTAATATCTCCATATTCATAATTTGTCAGATGGACCACCTGTCAATCAGACTAGCCCCGCCCCTAACTCCTCCCCCCAGATCTCTGAGAAGAAGAGTTGATCTGATGACATCAGAATGACTTGTGGAGAAATGTATTGATGAATATTTCAGGATTGAAGATGAGGATTTTTGAATTACAGTCAGTTGGAGCAGCACCTGGTGGCCGTCAAGGGTATTGCACTTTTTTCTACTTCTTCTGCATTGGCCTCATTTTTAAAACCCACTTGCTTCATCCATTTCTATAACAGTCTGTGGTTTTATTCCTTGTTGGACTCTGATGTTTAAAATAATCCAGAAATGACCTCCAGAGTTTCCCTCCCTGATAAATCCTCCTCCTCCGTGGAGGATCATGCTCAGACAAACATCCGATCTCGCTGCTGTTCTTTACGTCAGCGTGTCGAAGAACAGCGGCCATCAGAGGTTTGACAGCGGGGACCGAGGAGGATTTTCTCCTCGCCGTTTCTCCTCCAGTTAAAAGCTTTTGTTTGAGTGCTGTGTTCCCGGCGTGCTCGGTGGAAGTCATTTGTTTAGCCTCCGAGGACCATCAGCAGCCGGCCACAGCCTCGCCTCTACAAATGCATTTGTTCCCACTCCTGAGATCCACCTCGGTCTCCATGGAGATCCACACCACCGCCGCTAATGAGCCCGGGAATCCCGTGAAGACGTAAATAAAACCCACTGAAAGCTTTTAGCATTGGCTTACACGTTGATCTGGTTGTTAAATCTGGTTTTTAAACGAGTCGTGTAAGAAACTGAGAGCTGGATGAGAAGATCCACATCATGCTAATGCTTGGATGCTAATTATGAAACAGGGACATGGTTAGCTTAGCATAAGAACTGGAAACAGAAAAACAGCTAGCATGTTTTGTGTGAAGTTAAACATCTGCAGCACATGTCAGGTCTGAGGGTTAAATATCCTGCTGATGTTAGCAGTCAGTTAGCTTAGCATAAAATATCATGCACCGTGTGGTTTCCTATGGATTAATTGTCTAAGTGACTTCCTGCTAGGCTAGCTGTTTCCACAGCTCCTGCTCCTTAAGCTGAGCTAAGCTAACCACTTCCAGCCTCATATTAACCAAACAAACCTGAGAGGAGCAACGACACCATTACACCACTGTACAGAAATAATAAAGTTTATACAACTCTAACCTGCTGCTAGTGTCGGAGGAGCTGATCTAAAACTTAAAGAACAAAGATGAAGGTCGGCTCCGCCCTCTGAATTATTTACATCACATCTCTGATCACTTCAGCTGAGACACTGACCAAAATAACCAGAGAGAAGAGAACGGCCTTGACGTGGGAATACTCAGAAATACTCAGGACTCTGTGGGAACAAATGGGTCGGAGGCTCGGCTCTCTGAGGGGGCGGAGCTAAGTCTGAGTGAATGTTTCTCTGGCTCCGGTGGGACGATGAAACTCCAGCTTTGTTTTTCTCTTTAAATTCACCATCATCACCTCCCGAGACATCGTCTTCACTCCAACATCAGCTCAGAGCTGCTCTCAGATAATATATATCATTTAAATACTGGTGCATTAATCAGTGTTGAGGCAGGTATAGATCAGTCTGTCTGAACTGGGTTTAATTTACACCTTAAATCTTCAAATAATGAACTAAACTGCTTAAAAACCCTCTACCAGTGTTTCAGTGGACAGGAAGCTTTCTTTCATGACCAGGCTTTTATTGTGAAATACTTGCAGGCACACTATGTTCAATTAAGTCACTACTGTTTATTCTCCCCAGGATCAGGATCCAAACATTAATGTTTCACTGTTAATATGAAGTCAACATTTACTGCAACCATTTCAAAATAAAAGCTGCTGGATTTTCTTGGGCCTGATTTTATTTTGAAGAGCTAACATGAATCTGTAAAGTAAACAAAACTGTCGAGTAAGTTTCTAAAATGTAGTGGAGTAAAATTATACTAAGAAGTGACATGAAACTGAAATGTGTCGGTGTAGGAGCACTGCTCAGGTCGGTGCATTGAAGTGAAGATCGACATAAACAGGACTGTGTGTTCTAGAAACGGCCGCCATGTTGAACAGACCGCGACCATGACACCACGTCGCCTCCTCTCTCCTGAGGATGTGAAGTGTGTGGGAGGTGTCGAGCTTTAAAGCCTCAACTGAAGTTAACGTACAAACAAAGATCTGATGGAAACCCTGAAAACTCCAGCGTGACCTTTGACCTCTGCACTGACACCAGCAGTTGTTTCCTCGAGGCCACAAACAGCCGGGCAACACCAGTGTGTGTGCGTGTGTGTGTGTGTGTGTGTGTGTGTGTGTGTGTGTGTGTGTGTGTGCGCCTGTGGAGAGGAAATGATATCACAGATGTTTTTATGTTTTTCCACCGTTACAAGAAGAAGAAGAAACAGCGCCGTCTGGTAACAGTGTCGAAACCAAACAACCATTTCCAGTAAGTGTATTTTCATATCTCTCAGTTCACACACGTTTGCATACGTCTATCAGCAGGGAGCTCGTAAAGAGGGAACTAAGAGGGTTCAGTTCCCTGATGTTTGCACTGAAGCATTGATGAGTCAAACTTTCTGAGATATCCTGAAAACAGTTATCATTTGGGTTCATTAAACCCAGAGAGGAAAACACTCAGCGGTGTCACGTCTGTTATCAACTCCATCAATACAAGTTTCCCAATTTAGCTCTGAGAGTGTTTACGAGAAAGGGGCGGGGCAGAGACATGATGATGAACCAATTACAAATAAGAACTGAAGTCTGAGGGTCACAAAGAGGAACAAACTGTGATCTGGAAACAAGTGTGAAGAAATTAAAAATATCAGCAACACAGCAGCAGGAGGGAAACGTCTGAAACTGTTAGCTAACCATCCACATTGTTAGTCAAAGGCGGGACTTACATTTTAAAATACTAGCTAGAAAATATAAAAACAAGAAAAGCAAGGAAACATTTTCAACTTGGTGAAGATATGTGCAGCAGAGAAGTGAAGCAAACACTAAAAACATAACTAAAGTGTGGCTAATACTTTAAATTGTTAGCTAAAAGTGTGGCTATCAGCTATTAGCTTAAATGCAGCTAACAGTTGAAATCACAGCAGATGTATTAGCAGCTAAAGCTTCTGGATAAACCGTTTAAAAAAACAAATGAAACATAATTTCCAGAGGATCTAATTTCTGTATCCTGACGTATTACCAGCAAAATAATATACAAGATAAATGTAGGCGGGACAAAATGTTTGGAGCAGTTTGATTGGACCATTGAAACACAATGAAACACCACAGCTAGGTAACATTACTATAACATTAGTACTAACTAGCAATACTGTTCCAACTAAGTACTGATTACTACTACAGCTGCTGCTACTCTCTGTTAATGTTTACTGGTGGTAATCTGAACTGTTTGATTGACAGGTGGATGCTACTGGCTGTCAGACTGATTGGACGGCATCAGTGAAACCTCTATTAGTGGGCGGGGCCTTTATTTACTCAAACCATGTCAGCTAGCATCATCGCTGTGAGCTTATATTGAAAGAATCTTTTTAGTAGTTTCTATGCAGATGACACCGTGTTTTATTTCTGTGCCTCCTCAGCTCATGGTCTCCAATGAAAGCAGCACTCAGTCAATGGTCAGACCTGCCTCCTCGCCCCTCCCTTCATATACAAATATGGACACTTCTCCCTCCAAACAACCAACATGGCCACATACAAATACCAGCCTCCTGCTTTGAAACGTGAGTCCACAAAGCAGTGGGTGATGTCACCTTTACTTCATCCACTCTGCAAACAGTCTGAGGTTCTTATCGACCTCATTATCACAGACTTTCAGCTTTAACTCACTCCCTCTGTTTACTGGAGGAAACGTTGTGTGTTTGTATTCACTGCTGCATTTGTGCGTTGTGCTGTTTTAGTTGTGTCGTCTCATCAAAGGACAGGAAGTACAAACCAGCTCAGGTTGTTAAAGCTGTGGTTGGTGACCCGGGTTCGGGTCGTACTGTTGTCTCTGCAGTTAAACCTAAAAGAATCATCAGCAGTTAAATCAAACTGTGACAGCGGCGTGCAGCCCAGGGCTCGGCTTTGTCTCGTGTCGACTGTTTAACTGTCGGTGTGATGTCACAACGGCGAGCCTCCGGGAGGGACGAATGCTTTCCTGACAGCGTCACGGTGACAGAGGAGGAGGAGGGGCGGTGTGCTGTCAAAACAGGATGCAGGTCACACCTTATCGTGGCAGCGCATCACACCCTCAGCCTCCTCTGTGTTTGGGCTAAACACACAATGCAGCTGAGTCAGCGGTGGCGAGGAGGAAATGTGAGCTCCTGAACAGCAGGTGAGACGGGACTGGAGATAAACAGTCCTGTAATCACACCTCTCTTTACAATTGATCTGCGGTGAGCTTGGTTTCTGTTGCCTCAGTTTATCTGTCTGTTCATGTCTGAATACCTGAACCTGGCTCACCTGCCGGGGCTGCTCTGTGCTGCATGACATCAGCTCACAGTTTGGATCTGTCATTGACTGTACAGAGAAATAAACGAAGCAAGTGGGACTCACAAACTAGGTCAATCCAGAAGTGCAAAAAAACACAGTACACCCAACGGCCACTAGATGATGGCTCACTCACATGGACACTTAACATTTTGTAAATGTTTTGTAGACTAAACAGTTGATTTAGAATATCTTTATAAGATTAATCAATAATTCAAATACAGTTCATCACAACCAGCTCATGTCTCAGTTGAACTGGGACATTATCCTTCTGAAAAGCTCACATAGTTTTATTTAAATCAAAGTTTGAGGCCTGAATGAGTCGAATCGTTCAATATTTCACTGACAGTTGAACAGCTTGTTGGACTGAACCACCAAACTGTTCATGAAGTGGTTGGACGCCTGCGTCTAATCCTTCTGCAGAGCCTCACAAACATTTCCCTGATAATATTTCTGAGTTGAAAACATGAAACTTCCTCCTGTTAACTCAGCATGCAGCTGCACACATTCATCTGATCAGCGTCCTCCCCCTCGCCGCCGCTCCCTGCTTTAAACTGCATTAAAGCCCAGTCGATGCGGTTTTCAAGTGCATCCCGTTTCCATCGCACGTACCAACATTACTCATCTTCAACAGATGAAAACAATGACTCAACTTGTAGGCGCATGCCAGGCGTACCCCGTTCAAACTGAAACATACCATGTGGCTTTTGTGGGGCTTGTGAGGACTTGTGAGGTGAGCTGTGCAGAGATGCTGGAGTCGTCGATCGACAGGCTCAATGTAAAGACAACAATACAGCTTCGCTTCTATCGTCAATTAAAGAGTTTAGTCGTCATGTGAAGCTTTTTCAGACGTGCCTCCCACAGGCCTGCACCACCCCAGTGTCTGATGGTGTGAAGGGACTGGAGTCTGAACAGAGCACCAGCAGCTCTTTGTGAAGCTGTCAGGAAACTGACAACATGTCTCCTCTCAACGGCAACAACCAGAGGCTGGGAGCTCACATACTGGTTCCCAGCAGATACACACAAACCAACCTGGTTACACCTGGTCCTAAGACAAGTCCTGATCAGATCACAAGGAGACAGACAGACAGACAGACAGACAGACAGACAGACAGAGAGACAGACAGACAGACAGTCAGACACACAGACAATCAGACACACAGACACAGACAGACAGACAGACAGACAGACAGACAGACAGACAATCAGACACACAGACAGACAGACAGTCAGACAGACAGACAATCAGACACACAGACACAGACAGACAGACAATCAGACACACAGACAGACAGACAGTCAGACAGACAGTCAGACAGACACACAGACAGACAATCAGACACACAGACACAGACAGTCAGACAGACAGACAGACAGTCAGACAGACAGTCAGACAGACAGACAGACAGACAGACAGACAGACAGACAGACAGACAGACAGACAGACAGACAGACAGACAGACAGTCAGACAGACAGACAGACAGACAGACAGACAGACAGACAGACAGACAGTCAGACAGACAGACAGACAGACAGACAGACAGACAGACAGACAGACAGTCAGACAGACAATCAGACACACAGACACAGACAGACAGACAGACAGACA